>CM031244.1:375522413-375827858 GCA_018340775.1 Taxus wallichiana var. yunnanensis | reverse complement strand
ATTCACAAAATCTATTTTTCTTCATTCTTCGATTTCACAAGAATTCATCATCGCACTCAACGATCGTCACCTACCGCTTACATCCGACCTTCATCGGGGTTTACCTAACCGTTGTTGGTTCCCTTGTTCTTTTCGTTAGTTAACCCAAAAGACACTTATCTCATCTTCTCTTCTATTTAGAGTTTTCGTGTATCATTGTATTCTTTGTACTACAATGCACATCATCGATACAAATTTCCTTCCTAACAGCTCATCCTGTTTTCGCTTCATTTGTTTAAACTATTATTATCTCATAATAACCGCTTATCAGCCTCAGAACCACATTGCTCACCCCTTAACCTACTAACGACCTCATTAAAATGATGATGGAGAATATGTAGACCTTGAAGCATCTGCTTCGGCTCCGTAATTCTTTAACGTATGATGAAATCTATAACAAGCCTATCTATCCATCTATTCCCATTCATCCTTACCCACCGTGATTGGGAAATGCCTAAATTCAATCGCTTCAATAGTAAAGAAGACCTCGCAACAACACTTGCAATCATTCAAACAAGGGTGTTACTTGATTGCCCACGATGACACTTTTCTCCTACTTAACTTTCCCAATTTCTTTTCGATAGGTGTTTCACCATTTTCTTTACCTTTTCAAAATGAAGAAATAGATAAGGTAAGGGCCAAGGAGGAATACCGTTAAATGCTGGTAGGTTGATGGTTGGTGTGTGCGTTCTAACTTATCGATGGACAATTTAATGTGAGAGCTTCCTTTTGGCTAGGAGGAACTACCTATAATAGAAAATAAGACCACAAGAAGATAGTTAAATGATATATGACAAGTGGACCGCCTAAGATACGCTAGTTCGGAAAAGTATGATACTTTCTGCATGATGTCAATCCACCGTTTAAAACAAGTTAATGCGAGAAATAAACAAGGTCCTACTATAGTTGATATGATTTAGGTATCTCATTCAAATACAATAAAAAATCCAATCACAACAAAGTTAGGCTATAGTCGATATGAGAGATGAGGTGTCCTGTCAAGGTACTAGGGCCTGGTCAGTGGTCGATTCTCAGGTTATTTGGGTCAACCGGTATGGTAATTGTTGGGTCTGTTCTTGGTCAAGGTGTAAAACATAGAGAACGATGTCAACTAAATGCAACCGATGCTGATTTAGGTAGAACCGACGACAATTGTGGATAAATCGTGTCGTGATGGTTGGGGTAAAAGAAACTCAAAATAAGTTAAATGGTGGGGGTGATCTCGAGGTCAAATAAAGTCCTGGGCAAGTGAATGGGGAGGTCTGTAGAGATCCTAGGTATGCTCAAGTGTACAACAGGTGAGAATAGGTGATTTTGTGATGTGAGTGAAGGGATATTTGATTTTTAAAGAAAGTGGGTGATGAAGCAATAAACATGCAAAGAATAGATTAATAACAAGAGTAATAAAGATTACTAATTGAAATAAACTATAATGGTTAGGGAAATACTTACCGTGTTAAGGTTTTTATGGCTAAATGGTGGAGGTGGTTGATCAAATAATACGTGTATGGTCCTATAGTGGTGCCTTCTCGAGTGCACCCGTGAATACAATGGCTTTCGATTGGTCCAGTGATTGCTTCGAATTTCGAATCCACAAAAGGATGATTCTTTCACTTGTATACATGCTTTGGTCTCCTTCTCTTCTCTCGTAAATGTGTCAACCTCAAATAAGGTTACTAAAGGGAATAAAAGGTAATCGATTTACATTTTTGGGTTGACAGTCATCGGATTGGGGGTGACCGCGTCGCCTAGGGTGGGATTCCCTAGGTTTACTAAAAATGGGAGATCATGGCAATAATTTCTCGCCAGTATCTCTCTATTCATCCTGGCAAGAGCGGAGTTACCTTTTCCTATGGGAATGTGGTTAGAGGTAATGTAGGCTTTGATTTTTAGGGTTTATTTAGGTCTTAGTTAGTTATGGCAACATACTAAGAATAAACTTAGGGTGAGGTGGCTAGGTGAGGTGTTTATGTGAGGTGGTGGGGTGGGAATTATCTTAATTAGGATAGTTAAATAATAAATATTGTGAGGACACATATTAATTTAATTTAATGAATTAAATTAATATTAGTGGTGTAAGGGGCCATGGTTAGGTGAGTGTGTTCAAGTTGATTATTTAATGAAGGGTTAAGGAGCGTGTGACCCAATTTTGTGTTTACATTTTGCATCTTTTTTTCGCATAGCTTGTATTGGTAAGTGACGTTGACAAAAATAAGATGTGGTTCTCCCATGTGTGGGTGAAGGTGATCCCATCAAACCAAGAACCGATGAGGTAGAAGGTAGAATCGGTGAGTGGTTTGATAAAAGTGAATGTGATGAAGAGAAGGTGGACAATGTGGGGTAAGGGGGTAAAGGTCCAATCGGGTAATCCAGTAATGGGTCAGTGGTCAAAGGTAGTAACAATCAAATGCACGCACATGTATAAGCCGCAACATAGTACCAGGTTTGAAGATCATGTAAAATATACATTGTCTAAGGTCGAGGTGATTCCAAACAAGGCTGAGGTGATCTTATCCAAGGTATAGGATATGGTATGGAAGCATGTCGTAGGTCAGTGTAGGAACATTTAGGTATGTTCGTACACCAAAGGTTGGGTCAGGATAAACGGTCATGATAAGAGGCAAGGTAAGGTCATTAGGTCAAAAAACACTGGTAATAAAGTGTCGCAAGGTATAGTGAGCACATGAGTTCATAGGTCACTAGCAATGTTCCACGTCCAAGTAGCTAGGTCACTGCAATGGGTAGGGACGAGGTATGGGTAAAATAACAAGTCCCAAAACACAATTAAGGACAAGTATAAGTAAGGTAGGGATGGAGGTTGGTTGCATAAAGGGTTTGATAAGGTCAAACTACGGTTGGGGTTGAGTAAGTGGGGACAATAATGGGGAATGGACACAAATATGACAGTAACCAATGTTGGTCATATGTAATCGAGGGCCGCCAAGGTAAGTCAATCAAGGTTTATGGGTGCAGATGATTGATGTCGACTTGGTATAATCGACCACGGTGAGCTAGGGCATAAGACTCGATGTCGGTTTAGGTATAACCAACATCGGTCGACATGGGTATATAAAAATAAAATCAGATAATATGGATTCATTTTTACATTTTGGCTTTGTAGAAATGACAGAGCACCGAATGAGTTATCTTTGTGTCGAGAAAAAGATGAGGGATGATATCCTGCTGAGGTGGAGGGCTCCGGTTTGTTAGAGGAGCCAGGTAGACGGGTTCACGAGCAAAGGTGGAACAATTGTGATTGGGTGTGGAGAGTAGGAGGATTGGATTTGGTGCATGGACATGACAGAGGTAGGAGAAGGATTGGGTGGACCACCGTGTGCAACGACCCGACATGCCACCACGAGACGACAATGCGGTGAGGTAAGATTCAATTTCTTGCATTGGTTTGGGAGGTGAATTGGGTATATAGGTTAGGAAAGAATACGGGCTTTTGGGGAAAAGGGATTTGAAATTGGGAACAAAAATTGGGTAGTAATAGGAATGGGTAAATGTGTACGAGGGGTGGGGGAGGAGATGAGAGTAGAGGTAGGTAGGAATGGGTGAGAAAAAGGGAGTTTTTTAGGAAAAAGAGGGTTTGGGTGTTCATGGATTTTTCATTTGACGATATCGACCAAGCATCGGTCAAGGGGTGGCCAACATCGGTGGTGTCTAACTGGGTACTGGCAGTCACAAATAAAGTGACCGATGCCTAGTGTGGGATAGACTATGGTCGGTTAGAAGTAATCGGTCTCATTCAAAGATGTGGGAAAAAAGGGGCCAATAGAGCCTAGGATGGTTAGGTGATATAGATAGTGGGAAAGGAAGATGTTGATGAAAAAAATAGAGCATGGGTAAGTGGTCGAAAGAGGTATGGTATTCATTGATAAGTGGTTCAAGGTCAGTGGGTAGATAGAATATGTGATAAGAAGGTTAGTTATGAGGGGAAAAAGAGGAGGGTAATAAGTGTAGGTGAAGTGTCAAGAGTGATTGTGGGTATGATCAAGTTATATTAATGTGATGTTTTGTTGGATGCGGTGAGAGACCAACCGTGGATGTGAGATAGGTGCCGCCCTACTCGTGACATTCACTGAGGAGGTGTGATACCGAGGATTGGTGGTATGTGCAGCAGAAGTTAGCCCGATTAGGATCGATGCTACCGACATGTAGTCCTCCGACAACCTATTTTGATGGTGGCTCTCTCATCGACAGATGGGATTCAAATGACCAACACATTCCATCTACGATGGGTGAGATCAAAGTCACCTCTGGAGGATGTGTACAGATCCCGTGGTTTTCGATAGTGGGGGGGCAGGATATTCAATCTCTTTAGAGGCGTCCGAGGAGTTGATGCTGATAGTCTTTGGTGAGGGGTCAGGGCAGAGATGAGATTTCATAGTGCTAACATGAGCTATGGAGAGATGTACCAGACCGTCTGGAGGAGACTAGGCTTGTCAGATTGTGATGGAGGTAGTTGTCTGCTTTACACTACCAGGATGCAGAGGGTGGGAGATTCCCGCGATCACCGATGGGAGTCCCGCATGATATGGTGATGACTGCACCCATTTGCATGGGCGCCAAACATTCCTAGTGTAGCTATACAGTGGAGTTATGGGTGTATGGGTAGCTTCAAGGTTCACTTGTGATGCACTTTCCTATTACATTTTCCCGGCATATGAGCACATCAGTGTGTGCACCTACTGGTATGCCTCAGCCGATGCATTCGAGCCGTGTTTTTTTGGGTGGGCTATAGGCGATGGGTGCTAGTTATTGGAGAGTTGTCGAGAGGGAAGGGTGACACATGATGTCACCTACTATAGGTGGTTACCAGAGGGGTTTCTGCGTAGACATCATTTAGAGGCCCTATGTGGGTTATCCATCATATGGGTAGATGGTCGTGGAGCTAGATGGATTGCAGCTTCTCAGATGGATAGAGGGGTGATGTGTCGAGAGCACGAGAAGATACCCATAGATAGGGTGAGGCGATAGTTAGGGCATCGCAGATATACCTCCACCCTTCCTACAAGTACAGAGGGATGATATGGAGAGGTCATTGCCTCTTCGCCCCCCTGAAAATGCACTACAGGTAGGAGGAGAAGGTGAGAGATCGGTGGATCGATGATGCCGGGGTGACTGACAGATATAGACAAAGTGGTGGGCTACACACCTACGAGTAGACTCACCGAGGCCGGGCAACCGAATTTAGCCACCATCACTATTCATAGGATGCCCTATAGGTAGGTAGCCATGTTGATTACAAAGTCTGGGGATGGTGCAAGGGCAACAAAGGTGCAGAGGCACAGTGGCCACTTTACTTGCACATGTGGCCTAGATAACACAAGGACATGCACCGCACATGGTGGTGATGGTGATGGGATACAGTGGCCGCCCTACAGCGTAGGTTATAGGCTTCAGAGGGCCATTTGGCCACCGCACATGCACAAGTTATGACTCTTCATCCCCATATAGGTAGCAGGAGTGGGGAAAGGTCCCTCAGATAGGCACAAGCACACAGGATAGGGTCGAGGCCAATGGAGCCACCACAGATGCACACGTAGCTAGATTATGGGATACCCTAGGCAAGGGCATGTATTATTAGGATATTTTGATGGTGGCAGGGATAGATTTTGTATCCTATGGAAATTATAGGGCATAAAAGGCCTCAAGTGAGAGGACCAGTCATGGACTCCATAGTGTGGAGAGTACAGGGGCCAACGAGCCTCAAGACAGTGGTCAAGGTGAGGCCACTAGTTCACGGAGGCCAACTCCTGTGTGCAGTACTAACAAAGGACCCAACCATGACCCATGATGGGTGGTGAGAGGTTAGCAGGCCACCGTATAAGAGCCAAGGAGGAGGAGGAGACAGGGAGACTGATATGGAGGATATCCAACAGGGTGATATCTGATAGCCGTATGTACCTTTTGTTTTGTATAGTTATTTATTTTTGATATATACCAACTTGCATGCCGAAGAGAGTGAGGATGTATACGAGAGTTGATTGATTTTGATCATATACCGGCCTGCGTGCCAAAGATGGTGAGGATGTACATGAGGGTTTTTGAGATTTTTGTATTCATTTGTATCGATGTACATATGTATGTATACACAGATGTCATGATTTATAGATGATGATATTTATACTATGGATGGTGTACTTGTTTTAATTTCCATTATTATTTGTGTATGTGATGGAAACTAGGTGAATTAAGTATGATAGATCGTGGTCGTGAAGGCATGGAGTCATAGGCATGGATTGAGTGGTCATAGGCATGGATCGAGTTAGGTCATAGGCATGAATTTTTCAGTGTCATAAACATGGATGGAGTCAAAGTCATAGGCATGGATTGAGTCGGGTTGACTTAGGTATGATGAAGTTTAGGTTGGTTTAGGTATGGATTGAGTCCAGGTTGAGTTAGGTATGATGAATTTTAGGTTGGTTTAGGTATGGATTGAGTCAGTCATAAGCATGGGTGGAGTTGGGTTGACTTAGGTGTGATGAAGTTTAGGTTGGTTTAGGTATGATTGAGTTGAGGTTGGTTGAGTTTAGGTTGGTTTAGGCATGGTTGAGTTTTTAACTCATTAATTTGTGCAATTAATGATGATGTGGGTCATGTTTAGATGGTTTGTAGGAAAATGTATGATAATGGTAAATAAATGGTAGACAAGATGAAATGAATGCATGAGTGATGATGGTAAAGATGTGAAGCAATTATTGTTTGTTTGGTTTAATTTCCAATTATTGATATAAAAAGGAAACTAACTAGGGTAGAATGTGACTAGGAAAGGGGGAGAGGGAATTGGTTAGGGTAGAGAGTGGCCGAGATAACCTCCAAGGCCCCCATGCCTCATGGAGTGCTACCTACATAGTCCGGCGATTTAAAAGGGACCTCGGGCCAATGTAGTTCTCCCATAAGCTAGGAAGATTATGGTGAAATAGCGGAATGGTCTCAGTAGGTGTTAGGCATGGGTGAGGTAGGTCATAGGTATGATTGAGTTTAAGTTACAGGTATGGTTGATTGATTTTTAAATACATGTGCCGAGGATTTGGTCCTGTATAGGATAATCAATAGTTAATGAGGAAGGTGAATGGTAAGAAGTGGTAAAAGAGTTGTTTAATTGATAAGAACCTTGATGAGTCTATCACACCTTAGATGGGATTATGAACGTAAGACCCTACAGGCCTTGCATAATGGATTGTTTTAAGGGTGAAGAAAAGTCACAAGATCACAAAATGTCACATTTGCGGAAAGTCCCTTGAGTAACAAGGAATTTAGGTAGAAAATACAAGGAGGTGAGAATGAGAGGCTTAACATAACTTAGTGTACGATGACGTGTATTTTGGAACAAGAAACCCATAATCCAAAATAGGCAAGTCCATAACAAAAATTTCATCCTTTTTCTTGATTTGTTTGTTTTTAATAGATGATTGATGCGGGAAGTCTATATGGGATGAACATATTATCTCTTGAGGTCTTTGTGAAGTCGATCGATGCAGAAGCTTATGAATATTTATTACATTTTTGTAATGACCGTACATAGCTGTCCTTCGAGGGAGCAGTCTATTGATAGTGGTAGAATATGGAGAAGAGATGTCCCTTTTGAGGGAGTCATCTTTTTTGCTGGAAGTTTGACTCAAGGAGTTGTATCCCTTTTTGTTTTTTAGATGTTTAAATCATGGAAAAGATTATAGAGGACGATTAAGTTCCAATTTTAGAAGACAAGATCCTAGTACACAAAGATTAATTAGGAAAGAGGCGGTTTCGAGTGATGAATGACCATGGGATTCCATCTTGAAGAAGATAAAATTATCCATGATAATCATGCTATGAGCAGAGACGTGGTACTCACATTGAAGACAAGGCTAAAAGGTGATGGGTAATCACATGATTCTTGTTTAATCATGGATCCTCAAAATGGGTGATAATGGAAGGTGAACAATGCTCAAGGGATGAGAGAACAATTGATGAAAGTGATACAGACTTGATATCAACAATAAAATGGTCGAAGATGCGGGCATTGAGGGGCTTAGGTTGGGTTTACCTTCAAGTGAAGACAAACGATAAACACCGGATCCATAGGCATGGGTGACGATATAGGGTCCAAAACAATTAGGAGTAAATTTTCCCGTTTACTTTTCTCATCTTTGGTTACATGTTGATTTTCCTTCAGGACGAGGTCAATGACTTGAAAGGTTCCTTCGTGAACACGTTTATCATAAAGCACGTTTGAAACATTTTGGTAGATTTGAAGATGGTCCAGGCATTGAGATGACGTTCATCTAATAATTAAGCCGCGCCAAATGATCCCGACAAAACTCATCCTCATTGAGCATGTCTTGTAGTGAGATTTGGAGGGATGGAATCTAGAATTCGAGAGGAAGACAACCTCAATCACATGTAGACTAGAGAGAAGGGGGAGGTAGCATCAAAGTGTGAATACTAGTGCGGTAAGCCCATAAGGAAAAAGGAATGTGCGTATGCCAATCCTTCCTAGTATCTCGTCAGGGGAAAAATCACAACACCCCGGATGCAGATCAAAGCTTCTAGGTTGATCACTCAGCATCCAAAGTGTGATTACACAACATGGAAACCTCTCTCCAAGCGTGGGACTTGTAAACCGAGAGAGGAATCTCCGAGAAGGCCGTGGTTCCTGCTCCTAAACTACCCGCCACAAGCTATTCCAAAGTGCAGCAAGCTAATCTAGTCCTAATCTAACCACCAAGGAGACAGGGAGAGAGAGAAAAGGAAAAAAAGAACAAAACCTACACTAAAACGGTGATACACCAGAGAAGGAGGATGTTGGACATCTATCAAAACCGCCATGGGACAAAGAGAGGTGAGCAATGGGAAGGATGGACGAGATGCATCAGAGGCCCAAGGATAGATTTCACACGAAAATGTCCCAAAACTCCATGAACATAGCTCCAGATCTGCAATGAACGTTCAAACATGCACAAATACCTGCAATGAAGAGAGAGGTAAGAAGAAAACAAGCAAAAACAAGAAAGGATGGATGAGATGCATCACAAAACACATTTATTGTTGCTTGTAAGTTTGCACAGTAACATCATTTCAATAGTAAAAGGCAAAAAATTCCATTACGGTGAGCAAAGCAAGGAGGAGGTTCGAACTCCATTTTCAACCCTAGAGAAGAAAAGAAGGGAGGGCAGAGCCGAACAGATGATGAAAACTTGTTATGTCCCCCTTTTCAAAGAAGCCCCTCTCTGATAATATATAGGAAGAAAGAGAGAGGGAAGAGAGGAAATTCGAAAACTACCACAACCACTTCTAGGTCGCATTTTAAATCATCTCATTATGGTAGAAGCGGCGGATCCCCGCAAAATGGCGGGTCTCGCTGCATTAAAGCCTGGTTATTGAAGCGCCATTTCTCGGCATTACCATGTGTCAGACCCGCTTTCTTAACTTTCTCTCCAGACTACACCAAAATGGAAGATTGATCCAGAATCATGTAGAGAATTTCATAAGCTTTCTGTTGATATAAAGTACATGTAAATCGAGCTCTGGATCGAAAGTTATGGAGGTCGAAGTTTTAGGCACAAACAGCGAAAACGTGTTTTGAAATCTTTCCCGCGCTCTACCACTGGATGACACGTGGCACGCATTGATTGGTCGCGTGATTCTCTCTCCTCTACCTTTCGCGGGATTTCTTTTGAAATTTCTTTGTCAGGCCCTAATGGGACACGTGGCACTATCTCATTGGTTCTGGCCGACCCTTCAAAACTCGCCCCTTTGACTTTTGAATTTTCTCCCGAGACACATGGCGTGCGTTGATGGTCGACGGGTCGGCGCTCTTTCGCGCCTTTGCGTCTTTATGTCCCGGATGTCCCAAACCGCTTGGGACAAAAACCTCCGATCCGCCCGAAATGGGCTTCCTTGTCCCTCATTCGGCCGATGACATGTGGCGCCGCTGATTGGCTTTCTGGCTCTTCTCGCGATCCGCGTCCCACGCGTCCCTTGTCCCGGATGTCTAGTGCTCGCTTGTGCGACGATTTTGGCCGAACTGCCGGTTCAAGGCCCATTTGTCCCAAATGTCCCCGTGCTTCGCAGACAAATTCTTCCCGCTCGCCCGGTTCGCCGATTCATCAAGGCGTCCTCGCGGCCCGATGTCCCAAACTATTTACGGATTGCTTGTGCTCATTTCGCCGATCCGGCCGGTTCGGGCCTTTTGTCCCGAACGTCCCGAGCAACACTTTGTCATTTTTTCTTCCTCCTTTGGGCCGGATCAGCTTCTCGTGCCACGCCGCGTACTTCTTGCCCGATTGTCCCAAATGCTTAGCGGCCACCTGGAGGCTTTTCACCGATCCGCGCCTGACGTCCCAAATGTCCCGATCGCCCTCAGACTAGGACTTAGTCATTTTTATGATTTTTTCCCTGGATCAATCTACTTTCCGGGACTTGAATATTCGATGCATGTTATCAAAATTACCCCGGGGTGAATTTTGGATAACAGCTTTGGCGACTTCAATGGGGTCATCTCGCTCGCTAGATGAAAAGACCATTTTCAAGCAATCCATTGGGCATGGAGTCACGAGTAGGCCTAAAAACTGATCCGAACTTTGAAAACTTCCCTCCGAGCCACTTGGAAACCCATTGGACATGGAGTTATTCTTACCAAAATGCCACCTGGAACGAATCTGCAAGAGCAAAACCAAGAACACCAAAAACTATGTACATAATCGAAAATCATACATGCCCCAAATGGAACATGCAGAGTGTGCACAAGCACTTCTTCCGTTGAAAGCAAACCTACCTAATTTATTCTAATCTAGAAGCAAAGGCAAGCTAAACAAACCTCAGAATCAAGTTGTGCAAAATAGCTTCCTTTCTTCAAAATTGGCAGCCATGCAATTGATTTCGCACTCGATCATGGTTGTTCGATGGATGGAAAATCAACAAGAAGTCGGGTCTTCTATCCAAATCATCAAGGTATCAATGAAAAATCCAATACCTCTTTTAGTTGCTCGCATTTGGATCAAGAGGTATGGCGGCTGATCCTGGTACTTTGTAGCTCATCCTCATGCCCGAAGTGAGCATGACCGGTCAGGGCTTCTCCTTTGGCTCCAATGAAGCCAAATACTGATTGGGCAAGGTCCGATCCGTTTGATATGTCCATTGCTGTGATTTTCAACTCCAAGAATGGAGTTCTCTTGTAGACCCACTTGAATGAATGATGTGGAAGAAATGATGGAATCTTCTTCTCGTCCTTTCTCTTCCTCCAATGAAGAACAGGAAGATTAGAATCTTCCAATCTTGATTCCAAAGAGTCTGCTGTAAGATGCAGTCAGCTGCAAATGAATGCTGTCCTCCATGACAACAAGCTCGTGTTTGGAATGTGGATGATGAAAGAGAGAATGGTGAAAACTCAACCGGTTCTTCTTCATCAAAACAATCCTCCAAATCGGCAGGTAAACCGCCCTCATTGATGTCCCGCTACTGTTTTCAACTTCCTCCATGGTGTCTTCTTGATCTGCAACTTGACCACCATGGTTTCCTTCACTTCTAATATTGAGTTTGAGAGATCAAACTCTTTTAGTACTTAGAACTTGAGAGAGATGAAGTGGAAAGAAGAACCGAAGGTTCTCCCGTAGCCTCGCTTTGTGCTCAAAGCCCTTGGATCTCGCACTTTTCTCCTCCACAGCCTAGAATGTGCTCCTCTTCTTTTCGATTTGGAGTAGCTTCTCCTTCCTCCAATGTTTGAAGACAATCTTGCTCTTGATTGAACTCCTCCTCCAGCATGAAGTTTGTCAAGTCAAACTCTTCAATTTGCTGCTCTAGAGGACAAGTGGGACTGCAAGATCTTCTTGTTCAACAAAATCATCCTCACTACCATTTGTTCAACCTTAGCCTCTTCTGTAGGCTTAACCATCAAGGGGATCTTTGTCATCCCAAATCTAAGAGCCCAACTCTTCAGACTGTCTCTGTCACTTCTTTTCTTTTTGGCTCTTCCTCTTGTTGTCCTTGATGACTGATTTTTTCAATTTCTTCTTTCCCACATGGAATTGGGGATGCAAGAGGAGGGATAGGTTGAAACTCAACTGATTTGACAATTTTGTGTGGTGGTGGAGGCGGTGAAACCTCTTGTTTCTTTGGAGGAGGGGGTATTTCTGTTAGCTCTTGTGGAGGGGATGACTGTTTGGAAGGGAAAAGGAAAGAAGAATTGAGATGAGATGGAAGACTCGAGAGGTGGAAACATGGATTCAACATTTGGGACAAAGATGGAGGGTTTGAAATTGCAAGTCCAAATGAGATGATGCCGCTTGAGTAATGGGAAGAGAAAGACTAGATGATGGTGTAGAACTTACCCATCGACAAGGTTGTTCAACACCGAATGTATAGGCCTCTATTTATGCTCTCCATTGTGCAATTTGGGGCAGCATCTTTATCATGAATTCCAGCTTCTCCTGAGGGCTGAAGTGTCTTGGAAAAGGGCCTCCCCATGGAAAAGGAGTCCTGTAACTAATTCCGAAAGCTCTCATTTGAGCTGTTGCTCTGGACTGCACCATCCCCACCTCCATCTTTTGGATTTTCTCCAACAGACCAGCATCTTGGATCTGATTGTCTTCATTGTATGCATACTCTTGCTCTTGGAAAGCTCCATAGCCAAACTGACTTTGGCACTGCTGTTCATATGGGTATGCATACTGATCTTGAATCTGCTCAAAATGCTGATTTGGAGGATTTGTAAAACATGTCGAGGTGGAATATATTGTTGTTGATGATGAAATCCATGATGGAAATGAAGTCATGATTGCACAACTTCATGGAATGGAAAAGAATGAAAGGGATGGAAAGAAAGATGGATGAAAATGTATGGAAACGGGTTTGCAAGCTCAGAGAAATGGGTTGCTGATCAGATGGAGTCGCCAGATGTGTTTGCAAGTGCCTCTAAAGGCTGAAATCTTCACAGAACACACCAACCTCGCAAAAGATGAAGTGAAAGACCTCTAAGCTCCCACCCGGCGTGCCAAAATTTGATGCCGCACGGTGGCTTAAGATTTTCTATTTGATAATGAGACACCTCTCAAAGATGAAACTCTAACTCTCGTGATGTCCCACCCTGGCGTGCCAAAACTATTTGATAATGGCAAAATCACAAGACTTCGTGATGTCCCACCGGATGCAGTGCAAAATCAGCTTCAGGTTGATCACTCTAGGTGCATCCAGCAGGATTGTGATTGCACAACATGGAAACCTCTCTCCAAGCGTGGGACTTGTAAAACCGAGAGAGGAATCTCCAGAGAAGGCTGGTTCCGCTCCTAAACTACATGCCACAAGCTATTCCAAGTGCAGGCAAGCTAATCTAGTCCTAATCTAACCACCAAGGAGACAGGAGAGAGAGAAAAGGAAAAAAAAGAACAAAACCTACACTAAAACGGTGATACACTGCAGAGAAGGAGGATGCTTGGACATCTATCAAAACTGCCATGGGACAAAGAGAGGTGAGCAATGGGAAGGATGGACATGATGCATCGAGGCCCAAGGATAGATTTCACACGTAGAAAATGTCCCAAAACTCCATGAACATGCTCCAGATCTGCAATGAACGCTCAAACATGCACAAATACCCGCAATGAAGAGAGGCAAGAAGAAAACAAGCAAAAACAAGAAAGGATGGACAGATGCATCACAAAACACATTTTTGTTGCTTGTAAGTTTGTACAGTAACATCATTTCCATAGTAAAAGGGAAAAAAGGCCATTACAGAGCAAGGGAGGAGGTTCGAACTCCATTTTCAACCCTAGAGAAGAAAAGAAGGGAGGGCAGAGCCGAATGATGAAAACTTGTTATGTCCCCTTTTCAAAGAAGCCCCTTTGACAATATATAGGAAGAAAGAGAGAGGGAAGAGAGGAAATTCAAAAACTACCACAACCACTTCTAGGTCGCATTTTAAATCATCTCATTATGGTAGAAGGGTGGATCCTGAAAAACGGCGGGTCATCTGCTGCATTAAAGTTCGGTTGTTGAAGCGCCACTTCAGCATTACCATGCATCAGACCCATTTCTTAACTTTCTCTCTCCAGACTACACCAAAATGGAAGATTGATCCTCAGAATCATGTAGAGAATTTCATAATCTTTCCGCTGATATAAAGAACGTGCAAATCCGAGCTCTGGATCGAAAGTTATGGAGGTCTCAAGTTTTAGGGCATAAAACAGGAAAACGTGTTTGAAATCTTTCGCGCTCCGCCACTGGATGACACGTGGCACGCATTTATTGGTCGCGTGATTCTCTCTCCTCTACCTTTTTGGCGGGGTTTCTTTTGAAATTTCCTCAGGCCCTAACCTGGGACATGTGGCACTATCTCGTTGGTTCGGCCGACCCTTCAAAACTCGCCTTTGACTTTTGACTTTTCTCCTCGAGACACGTGGCGTGCGTTGATTGGTCGACGAGTCGCCTCGGATCTTCGCGCCCTTCACGTCTTTATGTCCCGGATGTCCCAAACCGCTTGGGACAAAACCTCTCGATCCACCCAAATGGGCTTCCTTGTCCCTCATTGGCCGACGACATGTGGCACCGCTGATCAAGCTTTCGGCTCCTTCGGCGATCCGCGCCCCACGCGTCCCTTTGTCTCCGATGTCCCAAAGCTTCTTGTGCTGATTTCGGCCGAACGGCCGGGTTCACGTCCATTTGTCCCAAATGTCCCCGTGCTTCACAGACAAATTCTTCCGGTTCACCGGTTGGCTCGCCGGTTCAAGGCGTCCTCGCGGCCCAGATGTCCCAAATCATGCTTTTGACTGCTTGTGCTCATTTCGGCCGATCCGGCATTGGTTCGCCTTTTTGTCCCGAACGTCCCGAAAGCAACACTTTGTCGCTTTTCTTCCTCCTTGGCCGGATCGGCTTCGCGCCCGCCGCGCACTTCTTGCCTGATTGTCCCAAATGCTAATGGCCGGGCGCTGGAGGCTTTTCGGCCGATCCGCGCCTCGACGTCCCAAATGTCCCGACCGCCTAGACTAGGACTTAGTCATTTTTATGATTTTTTCTGGATCAATCTATTTTCCTGGGACTTGAATATTTCGATGCATGTTATCAAAATTACCCCTGGGGTGAATTTTGGATAACAAGATATCATTGACCACTTTCATAAGAATTTTGTTCAAGGTTTTATTGGTCGATTGGCTTGACCATTGGTTTCGGGTAATAAGGTGATGAGAAATTGAGTTGGATGCCAAAAGCATTACATAGTTTATGTTGTCAAAATTTCACCCCGTGGTAAATTTTGATAACATGTATCGAATATTCAAGTCCCAGTACATTGATTGATTCAAAGCAAACATCATGTTTCGAGGTTCTCTCGAGATATTTTTCTAACTCCCTGGCCGAAGAAGGAAGGAGCAAGCTCGAGAGAATGCGAAAAGTTGTAAAGGCAAGTAGGTTGATCCAGAAAAATCGTGAAAATTGGCTAAGTCCTGTCCTAGGACAGTTGGGACATTTGGGACGCCAAGGCGCGGATCGGGCCGAAAAGCCTCTAGGCAGCACCAAAGCGGTTGGGACATCGGGACGCGTGGGGACGCGGGAAGGCGGTTCGCCAAAGGAAAGGAAAATCGAATCAAGCTTTCGGGACATTGGAACAAAAAGACGCGAACGGCTACTGGATCGGCCGAAATGAGCACAAATGGTCCGCTAAGCAAATGGGACATTTGGGCCGCGAGTGCGCGAACCTGGCCGAACGGCCCAGGTGGAAAAGGTCGAGCGATGCAAACAAGTGGGACAAATGGGACAAAAAGACTCGAACCAGGCCGGATCGCCGAAATGGGCACAAACACCGATGCAAACGGTTTGGGACATCGGGACATCTCGACGCGAACCGGCCGGTTTGGCGAAATCAGCACTAGGAGCACCGTGCCAAATGGGACAAAGGGACGCGCGGACGCGGATCGACGAAGGAGCCGAAAGCCAATCAAGCAGGCGCCACGTGTCATCGGGCCGAATGAGGGATGTGGAAGCCCATTTCTCGGGCGGATTGAGGTTTATGTCCCAAACGGTTTGGGACATCTCGGGACAAAAGACGCGAAGGGGCGAAAGAAGAGCTGGCAGCCCACGGACCAACCGAGATCACGCCACGTGTCACAAGGGGGAAAGGACCAATAAAAGTCAAAGTGGGGTGAGTTTTCGAGCACCGATCCGAACCAATAGGATAGTGCCACGTGTCAACCTAGGGCCCACAAGGAAATTTTAAAGAAAGCCCGCCAAAAGGCAAAAGAGGAGAGAGAATCACATGACCAATCAATGCGTGCCATGTGTCATCCAGTGGCGAAGCGCGGAAATATTTCAAAACACGTTTTCACCTATTTTGTGCCCTAAAACTTCAGACCTCCATAACTTTCGATCCAGAGCTCGGATTTGCACGTTCTTTATATCAACGGAAAGCTTATGAAATTCTCTACATGATTCTGGGATCAATCTTGAGTTTTGGTGTAGTCTGAAGAGAGAAAATTGAGAAACGGCTCTGATGCGTGATAATGGCCAGAAGCGACGTTTCAACAACCTGTTTTAATGCTAATGGGTCGCATTCTTCTTCAGACGGCGTAAGTGACATTTCAGCTGGCCAAATTAATGCACATGGGTCACATTCTCCTCCAAAATCACTCAAAGTGATAGGGTATGGGTTGGTAAGATCCTCCATGCTGATTTAATGCATCGCAAATAATG
The DNA here is from genome assembly GCA_018340775.1 of Taxus wallichiana var. yunnanensis. Lineage (NCBI taxonomy): Eukaryota > Viridiplantae > Streptophyta > Pinopsida > Cupressales > Taxaceae > Taxus > Taxus wallichiana. The sequence goes on along the minus strand of CM031244.1, from coordinate 375,811,154 downwards.
AGGAATGGGCTTCGCACGTTTTCCCACGTTTTTGTCCCCCGGGCTCGACCCATGCAATGTAAAAGCTAGATTTGGCTCAAAATAAAAGAGTGGTTCATCTTTTCTGCTCTGCCCTCCCTTCTTTTCTTCTCTAGGGTTGAAAATGGAAATTGAACCTCCTCCCTTGCTCTCTCGTAATGGCATTTTTGCCTTTACTAATGGAATGATGTTCTCAGGCAAACTTGTGGAGCAACAAAACGTGTTTTGTGATGCATCTATCCATCCTTCCTTGTTTTTGCTTGTTCTCTTCTTACCTCTCTTCATTGCAGGTATTTGTGCATTTTGAATGTTCATTACAAAGTCCGGAGTGTGTTCATGGAGTTTTGGGACATTTTCTCGTGTGAAATCTATCCTTGGGCTCGTGATGCATCTCGTCCATCCTTCCCATTGCTCACCTCTCTTTGTCCCATGGCGCTTTGATAGATGTCCAACATTCTCCTTCTTTAGTGTATCATCGTTTTAGTGTAGGCTTTTGCTTTTTTTTTCTTTCTCTCTCTCTCTCTCTGTCTCCTTGGCATGGTTAGATTAGGATTAGATTAGCTTGCCTCGCACTGGAATAGCTTTGCAGGTAGTTTAGGAGCAGGAACCAACCTTCTCTGGAGATTCCTCTCTCGGTTTCACAAGTCCCACGTTTGGAGAGAGGTTTCCATGTTGTGTAATCACATTGGATGCCCGAACATCAACCCTGATGTGCGTCTGGGGTGCCGTGATTTTGCACTAACAGCTTTTGGCACGCAAGTGGGGAAGTTAGAGTTTCATCTTTCGTGAGTGTCTCATTATCAAATAGAAAATCTTAAGCCACCGTGCAATACACTAACTAATTTTGGCATGCCGGTGGGACCTTAGAGGTCTTTCACTTCATCTTTGCAGGTTGGTGTGTTCATGTAAAGATTTCAGCCTTTGGAGGCACTTACAAACACATCCTGGCGACTCCATCCGGTCAACAACCCATCTCTCGAAGTTGCAGACCTTTCTTTCCATTCATTTTCATTCTTTTTCTATCCATTCTTCCTTCCATCTCTTCCATCATTCTTTCATTCTATGAAGTTGTGCAATCATGACTTCATTTCCATCATGAAATTCATATCAACAACAACAGATATTCCACCTCCAATAGTTTTACAAATCCTCCAGATCAAGCATGCATACTCATATGAATAAGCAGCAGTGCAAAGTCGCTTTGGCTTTGGCTATGGGTGTGCATACAATGAAGACCATCAGATCCAAGATGCTGGTCTGTTGGAGAAAATCCAAAAGATGGAGGTGGGGATGGTGCAGTCCAGGGCTCAAGCACAAATGAAAGCTTTTGGAATCGGTTATGGAGCACCCTGTCCATGGGTGGGACCTTTTCCAAGGCATTACAGCCCTCAGGAGAAGCTGGACTTCATGATAAAGATGCTGCCCCAACTTGCACAATGGACAACAGAGATAGAGGCCTACAGACTTGTTGTTGAACAACCTTGTCAATGGGTAAGTTCTACACCATCATCTGGTTTTTCTCTTTCCATTACTCAAGCAGCACCATCTCATTTAAACTCCCCATCTGCTGTCCCAAGTGTTGAATCCATGTCTCCACCTCTCAGTCTTCCACCACACCTCGATTCTTCTTTCCTCTTCCCTTCCAAACAGTCATCCCCTCCACAAGAGCTAACAGAAATACCCCCTCCTCCAAGGAAACAAGAGTTTCCATCTCCTCCACCACCACAAAAATTGTCAAATCGGGTTGAGTTTCAACCCATCCCTCCTCTTGCATTCCCAAATCCATGTTGGGAGGATGAAAATCGAATGCCGATTAAGGAAAACAACAACAAAAAGAGAGGCCAAACAAAGATGAAGAAATTCAAAATCTGAAGAGTTGGGCTCTTAGATTTGGGATGACAAAGATCCCCTTGATGGTTAAGCCTACAGAAGAGGCTAAGGTTGAACAAATGGTGGTCATGACTGAATTTGTTGCAGCAGAAGAAGAGCAAAAGGAAGAAGCCGATCAGCAATCAGTTTTCTCAGAACGTGGTGCTGATCCAATTCATTTTGCACAATCAGCCATGGAGGAAGAAAGCTTTGAAGAAGATCTTGCAGTCCCAACTTGCCCTCTAGAGCAGCAGAATGAAGAGTTTGACTTGACAAACTTCATGCTAGAGGAAGAGTTTTATCAAGAGCAAGATTCTCTTCAAGTAGTAGAGGAAGGAGAAGCTGCTCCAAATCCAAGAGAAGAGGAGCACAATCTAGTGTGGAGGAAGAGAAAGGGCGAAGGGTTCTACCATTGCTTCCACACAATCCATTCAAGGTCTACAAGAAGACTCCATTCTTGGAGTTGAAAATCACAAAGCAATGGGCATACTCAAAGGACCATACCTTGCCCAATCAAGTATTTGGCTTCATTGGAGCCAAAGGAGAAGCCACAACCGGTCATGCTTACTGGAGCATGAGGATGAGCTACAAAGTACCAAGGATCAGTTTGCCATACCTCTCAATCCAAATGCAGAGCAACTAAAAGAGGTATTGGATTTTTCATTGATAACTTGATGATTTGGATAGAAACCACTTCTTGTTGATTTTCCATCCATCCAAACAGCCATGATCGATGCAAATCAATTGCATGGCTGCCAATTTTGAAGAAAGGAAGCTATTTCTCACAACCAAATGCAGTAGGTTTGTTTAGCTTGCCTTTGCTTCGCCAAGTAGTAGAGTAGTAGGTTTGCTTTCAGCAAGAAGAAGTGCTTATGCACACTCTGCATGTTCCATTTGGGGCATGTATGATTTTCAGTTTTGTACATAGTTTTTGGTGTTGCTTGGTTTTGTTCTTGCACGCTTCTTTTCAAAGTGGCATTTTGGTGAGAACAACTCCATGTTCAGTGGGTTTCAAGTGGCTCAGAGGGAAGTTTTCAAAGTTCATATCAGTTTTCAAGCTTTCTTATGACTCCATGCCCAATGGATTGCTTTCAGAAACTCGGTCTTTTCATCTAGCAGTGAGATGACCCCACCGAGTCACAAATCGTTGTCAAAATTTCACCCTGTGGTAAATTTTGATAACATGTATCGAATATTCAAGTCCTGTGTACATTGATTGATTGAGCAAACATCATTTTGAGGTTCTCTCAGATATTTTTCTAACTCCCCGTCGAAGAAGGAAGGAGCAAGCTCCGAGAGAATGCGAAAAAGTTAATGAAAGGCAAGTAGGTTGATCCAGAAAAATCGTGAAAATAGGCTAAGTCCTTGTCCTGGGACAATCGGGACATTTGGGACGGCAAGGCACGGATCGGCCGAAAAGGAAGCAATTCAAAGCGACTGGGACATCGGGACGCGGAAAAGCGGTTCCGGCCAAGGAAAGGAAAATCGAAATTCCTAATTTCGGGACATTGGAACAAAAAGATGTGAACCGGACGCATCGGCCTGAAATGAAAAGCACAAATGGTCCGCTAAGCAAATGGGACATTTGGGCGCGAGTGGCGCGAACCGCCGAACCGGCGAAAAAAGGTCGAGGGCACCAAACAAGTGGGACAAATGGGACAAAAGATCGACCGGCGCCGAAGGATCGAAAGCCGAAATGGGCACAAACAATTAAACGATTAGGGACATCGGGACATTTCGGACACGAACCGAGGTTTATGTCCCAAATCAAGCACAAGGAGCACTGGACATAAAATGGGACAAAGGGCGCGGGACGCGGATCGAAAGGAGCCGAAAGCCAATCAAGAGATGCCACGTGTCACATCAGGCCGAATGAGGATGTGGAAGCCCAAAGGCGGATCAGAGGTTTATGTCCCAAACGGTTTGGGACATCCGGGACAAAAAGACGCGAAGGGCGCGAAGAGCTGGAAGTTAGAGAATTTGCCCACGGACCAAAGGCTAAAAGATCACGCCACGTGTCACAAGGGGGAAAGGACCGTAAAAGTCAAAGGGGTGAGTTTTCGAGCGCGATCCGAACCAATGGGATAGTGCCCAAAAGCCTAGGGCCCACAAGGAAATTTTAAAAGAAAGCCCGCCAAAAGGCAAGAGGAGAGAGAATCACATGACCAATCAATGCGTGCCATGTGTCATCCAGTGGCGAAGTGGGAAATATTTCAAAACACGTTTTCGCCTATTTTGTGCCCTAAAACTTGGACTCCATAACTTTCGATCCAGAGCTCGGATTTGCACGTTCTTTATATCAACGGAAAGCTTATGAAATTCTCTACATGATTCTAGGATCAATCTCGAGTTTTGGTGCATTTTGAGAGGATAAAATTGAGAAACAGCTCTGACGCGTGATAATGGCCAGAAGCGACGTTTCAACAACCTGTTTTAATGCTAATGGGTCGCATTCTTCTTCAGCACGCCGAAGTGACATTTCAGCGACCAAATTAATGCACATGGGTCGCATTCTCCTCTAAAATCGCTCAAAGTGACAGGGTATGGGTTGGTAAGATCCTCCATGCCGATTTAATGCATCTCGCAACAATGAGGAATGGGGGCACGTTTTCCACATTTTTGTCCCCCGGGCTAGACCCATGCAATGTAAAAGCCGATTTGGCTCAAAATAAAAGAGTGGTTCATCTTTCTCGCTCCGCCTCCTTTCTTTTCTTCTCTAGGGTTGAAAATGGAGTTCGAACCTCCTCCCTTGCTCGTAATGGCGTTTTTGCCTTTTACTAATGGAATGATGTTCTCAGGTGCAAACTTCTGGAGCAACAAAACGTGTTTTGTGATGCATCCGTCCATCCTTCCTCGTTTTTGCTTGTTCTCTCTTCTTGCCTCTCTTCATTGTAGGTATTTTTGCATTTTGAATGTTCATTGCAGTCCTGAGCCGTGTTCATGGAGTTTTGGGACATTTTCTCGTGTGAAATCTATCCTTGGGCTCGTGATGCATCCGTCCATCCTTCCCATTGCTCACCTCTCTTTATCCCATGGCAGTTTTGATAGATGTCCAACATTCTCCTTTCTCGGTGTATCACCGTTTTAGTGTAGGCTTTTGCTGTTTTTCTCTTCTCTCTCTCTCTCTGTCTCCTGGCATGGTTAGATTAGGATTAGATTAGCTTGTCGCACCTGGAATAGCTGGCGGGTAGTTTAGGAGCAGAACCAGCCTTCTCTCGGAGATTCCTCTCTCGGTTTCACAAGTCCCATGCTTGGAGAGAGGTTTCCATGTTGTGCAATCACACCTGGATGCTCGAACATCAACCTAGAAGCCTGATATGCGTCAGTGGGTGCTGTGATTTTGCACTAACAGCTTACTTAGGGTCTTGTTTTTGAATTGTTTTTGTTATCCGTGATAATACGATGAGGGACACCAAAGCGATAGATGATGTGATGGTTGATGAATTCACATCTTTTCTTGGAATTTTGAAATGAGGGGAATGGCTTCTACCCATTTAGTGTAATATTCAGAAGAGCGTTTATAATCCATTGGTGTTGTTGTGAAGAATGAGGGTTGATCTCATCAATGAGATCCAAAACCCATTAAGAGAAAGGCCAAAGGTCTCATGCAACCCGTAAGGCATGACTAGGGGTGTGATGGAGATTAGCATGTTGCTAGCATTTTACGTAGTGTTTGACATAATCGCAATAGTCACGGTTTAGGGTTGGCTAGTAATAGCCTAGGTGAAGAATGTGTTAGTGATAAAGTGAGACCACTAAAGTGGCCACCAAAAATCCCATCGTGGAATTATTTAATGGTGTAAGGAATTTAAAAATTATGTTGAAACCACGTTTTTATAGAAGACCACCCATGATGACATAACACGAGACACTTTTAAGGAAGGCACGTTGTCCATCATGAGTGAGATCGAAGAGTAAAATAGAGAGGGAAAGATAGTTTATGTATTGTTTATACCAAAGGTCATTCGGTCGGGAGCATCTATTCCGATAGAGTAAACTTCACGAGGCAAATAAGAGGGTGATTGTAGTCTTTGTATGGTGACAAATATTTTAGAGTCAAGTGGGTGAAGTGGGTATATGAGAAGCCAAGCGAGCCATGGTATCTCAAATTTATTGGTAGAACATGGGGTGGTTTCAAGGGCGTAACTGGTCCAAAGGTGGTCAAAAGTATGTCCACACGATGCTTATAATTTTTAAGTATTTCATTATGAAATCGGGATATACCGTTGACTTGGTTTATGACCAACCGAGAATCACCAAATATGTTGATTGACTTAACATCTAAGGCATAAGTAGCTCAAGACCCAATATGAGTGTGTCATATTTAGCGATATTATTTGTACAATCGAAATTGAGTTTGAAATACAAAGGTATAGGTTCACCATCAAGTAGAATGAGGATAACACCAGCCCCACCCCAACGCCGAAACTTGGAGCCATCAAGAAGAGTGTCATTTGGTAAGCGGGTTCATCCAGGAGTGGGTAGCATTGGACTCATCCTGGAAAGTCAAAGTTAGAGGGTTGATCCTCGGAAATAGGTGCTTCATCCAATTGGTCGGCAATACTGAACTTGAAAGAATTTTGATAGATGAATTTGAGGTCGAGGTCACTAAGAAGCATAAGCCGCCGTGCGGCACGTTGATTTTGATAAGGTTAGACATACATGTAGTGTAATGGGTTAGTATTAGTAATGATGAAGGTTTTGTGGTTAATTAGGTAATGCCGAGTTTGGTGGTGACGAAAACTAAGGCTAGGAAAAGTTTTTCAAAGCATGGGTATATCAAGTTTTGTAATCAAGAAGGGCATGTCTTATGTAATAAACTGCTTGCTCTTGGTGTTGGTCTTCGCGATGAGCAATCATGACACCTAAAGAATGGTTAATGATGGAAATATATAGGTAGAAGGGCTGGTCAAACTTAGGAGGAATGAGCACTAGTGGTTGAATTTGGTATTGTTTCAAGGCTTCAAAGGATTTATGGCAGTCATCATCCCATTTGAATGAAACATATTTCTTGAGAAGATGATGGAATGGTTGACGATAAAGCTGGTCGAGACCTAGAGATAAAACGATGAATTGATTGCAATTTTCCTTGTAGGCTGCAAAGTTGACAGAGATTAGTGGGTGTCGAATTTCAAGGATAGCCTTGACTTTAGCAGGATTGACTTCTATGCCATGCAAAGAAACAATGAAACCTAGGAGTTTCCCTGAAAGTACCGCAAAGACGCATTTTTTTGGTTGAAGACAAACACAATATTTGATGAGGTGGTCAAAGATGACTTTAAGAATGGGTAGGTGTTCAGTTTGGTGTTTGGATTTGGCAAGCAGATCATCTACATAATCCTCCAATATGTGATACATGATGTCATGGAAGATGTAAGTCATGGCCCACTAATATGTAGAACCAACATTTTGAGTCTAAAGGGCATGACTCGATAGTAGAAAGTCCCCAAGGGGTGATGAAGGTAGTCTTGTGTTGATCCTTATGAGCTAGTAATATTTGATCAGTAGCTTGAGAAACCATCCATGAGCAATAACATTTCATGGCCAACAAAGTGAGATCAACTAGTTGGTCGATACACCAGTAGTGGGAAATCATCTTTGGGATAGGAGAGGTTGAAGTCACATAAATTTGTGCAAATGTGGAGTCCCCGTGTCGCTTTCATGACAGGAATGATGTTAGAAATCCATTGGGGATAATCAATCTCAGTAGAATGAAGGAAACCGAGAGAAGATGTTGAAGCTCTTCTTTGACTAGAAGAGCAATGTGAGGATACATTTTTCGCAGCTTTTTTGATAGGTTTGACATTAGAACGATCATGATATTATGAACCATGATTTTAGGATCGATACTAGGCATATCAAAGATAGGACTAAGCAAATGCATCACTATGGTCCCAAAGGAAAGAGGTGAAGGCTTCTGTTAGTCAAGAAAGATCTAAAGATTGGATGATCTTTAGAATGTGTGGGTCGTCTTGGGTATTTATGTTGATTTCAATGGTTGATTCATTCAACATGGTTTACGTCTCAGAGGGTAATGAATAGTGAATATAAGTGTCTTCTCGCACTAAGGTAGGCGAGGATGGACTTATCATCCCGAAATTGAAACGACATTAATCAAGGTGTATCGTCATCAATCATGTCAGGATACAATAATGGGAGAGAAGAGGGAGCCTCACCATCGCGTTGATAGGTCAATGGTCCTAGGGAAATGGTGTTTACAAAAAAAAGTTAGGAGGTATAGATTTAGGATCTATGGACTCCATGGGTGAGGATGGTAATGTGGGTGAATGAGAGGGGGAAGATGCCTCATCCTAAATAAGGTCAATGCGAACCTTCTTAGAAGATGGAGTGTCAAAACCAATGCCACTACGGTCATTGTGTTTATGAGAGGTACATGAGATGACAAAGTGTGGTGGCCTTGTTCATAAAAACCAAAGCCAAATCCTTTCCACGCGCACCGGTGGAGGAAAGTGTGAGAAAAATGATGGTTAGTGAGGGAGTGTAGGTCGGTGGAAAATGGTTGGGTTTGGGATGGAGGTTCAGGTTTATAGGTGGCCATATCAAGTCCCCATATGTTAGATTGGTGCGAAGATGGGGAGGGCCATAAGGGAAAACATCACCAATGCGCATGTCATAACTGGGGTGTTGACACAGATTCCCGTACTCTTGTGGGGTGAGGAAGGTATCGATATTGTATAGGTGGTACTCCCCAAAGTGAGGCATTGAAAAACACCTTCTAAGGGATCAGTATTTGGTATGTGGGTAGCAGGTATAGATGGATCGCTAGATGAAGGGGAAGCAGGGAAATAGCGGTAGAGGCTACACCTGCTGCAGAGGGGATAACAAGGTTAGACACATCGAAGTAGTGGAAATTTTGGTGGATGGGCTTGTGGGTGGAGGTGAAGTGGTTTTGGTGGTGGATGCCTTGACCGGTACAAGAACATCATTGGGTCAATATAGCATGTTATAGGTCTTGAAAGGTGAGGGGTCAACATGGATGGTGTAATTATGTCCCTCGTGTTCAAATTTGAGGAATCAATGTAACGTAAGGGACACAACCCATGCACGAATCCAAGGTTGGCCAAGAAGCAAGTTATACATCGAACTCCCCTTCTAGGACATAGAAAAGTTCTAACACAAAGGGGAGCTACACGGACATGGAGAACAATGGTACCCAATATAGAGGTTATGGCGTCATATCAAGGAACGCAACATAACGAGGTTACTATGCATGCAATTGGAAGATATTTACATTTGGGCGCATACACATGGGAGTAGATGATGTTAATGCTAGCACCACCATATATCATAACATGTCGTATCAATATATTATCGATAAAGATGTAGATGAAAAGAGAGGGATCGAGGTCATCGACTTGAAGGGAGTGATCTCTTCATCTGCAAAACTGAGGGTAGCCACTTGGTGAGTGGGTGAAGGTGTAGAGGAAGGCGAAGACCTAGTGAGAGAGGCTACGTGGTGAGGGGTAATGATGGAGGCTACGAGTGTGGGGTCATTTGGTAAGACTTCGATAGATTGAAGGACCTCCATGAGGGCTTGACAATGTGACTCGAGGTCTGGATGAGGTCATATAAAGACATTTTGAGGGGGATTGGTGTAGTTGTTTTAGCATTGTACGATGTGTGGCCCCATCGGAAATGGGATATGTGGACCTCAAATGATGACTTTGGGTGTGGGTGTGGATGGTATATTGGGTACAGGGTTGGTTGATGGGCCACTTGCTTTCTCTTTTCCTTTTTCTTTCTAAGCAGGGTGACAATGTTGATCATGTTAATCTGAGGGGAGGGGTAAATAGAGAAGGTGTAGGATGAGTGGTATAACAACATGATAGGTAGAAACCTACCGGGGGAGAAAATCCTTGTGAAGTGAGCTGGGTGCAATGAAATTTGGGTGGTGATTTGGCCAACTCTCTTATGCGAACCATGTTAATTTTGAATCTCGGGGATGGATCTAAGAGTTGTGGGGGTGGAGATTTTGGTCGCTGAGTAGGCAATGAGGGAAGATTTGTGGAAATTGGTGCCAGAAAAATGGGTTCCTCATCAAGAAGATCATCATCGTCAAAGTTTTCTTCAGGAGGACATAACTGGACAAGAGTGGCTTTCAAAGCCTTATAGTTCTCTACATCATGTCCTGGCACATGATGGTAGGCAAAATTTTGGTTTCATCAAACCCTTTTGGTTTGGGTTTGAGTGGGTCATAAGGTCTAAGAGGTGGTAATGTGATGACAAAAGTTTCGAGGAGGTTGGTTAGGATTTTAGTGTAGGACCCTGCTAATGGATCACAATGGGAGGTGAATGTGGGTTTGGGTATAGGTGCGGCTGACTATATAGGAAGAGTTTTTGCAAGAGGGGTAGTGGGTTGGGCTACGAGTTTGGTGTGTGGTGTGGTCTTAGGTGTTGGTCGTATCTGCTTGGGTAGGGGCATGGTAGATGAACTGACAATAGAAGGCATGGTTGGTTTAACTACCTTATTGGAGGGTAGCATGATTTTTGGTTTTAGGTTGTATCTTTTTGGGTAAAGGTGATACAGGTGCACGAGATGTGGAGGGAAAAGCTGAAGGTGGAAGAGGGTGGGTTACCCATGGGGGTAACCAAGGCCGGTGGGGGTAGGTGGTGTGGGTTGGGTAGGAGGCGTGAGTGAAAGAGAAGTATCACTTGGTAGTGAAGAATTTATTGATGGTATTGGAGGCATGGGTGGTAAAAAGGTTACACGTGAGGGTGGAGGTTGGTGGGGCACTTGGGTATATTAGAGGTCCATGCGATGGGGAAATGGGTTTCTGCGTTCTTGGTTTATCGGTGGATGGGGTTTCTTTTCCAGTGGTCGAGGGTGAGGTCCTAGGATGGACAAAGGGTGAAGGTGATAAAGGTGTGGTTGGTGAAGTTGGGGTATGAGATCTAGGAGATGGATCTTCTGTTTAGGGGTTGGGTTAAGTTTGGTGTTAGATTTGGAAGATGTAGCTAAATCTAATTTGATGGGTGGATAAGTAAGGCTAGCTCGGGAAAGACTTAGAAAAGTTGGAAAAAGTCTTGGGCCAAAATATTAAAAGACAAGGATGAGCCTCGCGCCCGTCCTCCGGCCAGATCACGCCACGTGTCCCAAGTGGTGGGGAAGCGGGAAAAAATGGAAAATTTCCCAAAAGTTATAAAACGTAAAAATTTCAAAGGGAAACCGGTGGAAAGGTGGATGAGAGAGAATTTCTCATCCAATCGCTGTGCCCGACATGTGTCATCCAGCAGGCAGAGCGGGAAAAATCCAAATATCCGTTTCGGCCCCTGCTTTGTGCCCTAAATCTTCATATCGCCATAACTTTCGATCCGAGCTCAGATTTTCACGTTCTTTATATCAATGGAAAGCTGGAAAAATTCTCTACATGCACGATTCCAAGTGGTCAATCTTGAAATTTGGTTCAGTTTGGAGAGAGAAAATTGAGAAACACCTCCGCACGTAATAATAGTAACGTAACGCGTTTCAACAACCGGCTTTAATACAATGACCGGTTCGCGCTTCTGCCTGCTAGATAGTCCGCCGTTTTTCTAGGATTCGCCGTTTCTTCCATAATGAGATGAGTTAAATGTAATCTAGAAGTGGTTGGGGTAGATCGACCTTCCTCTCTCTTCCTTCTCTCATTCTTCCTATATATTGTAAGGAGGGGCTTCTTTCTCGAAGGTCGAACATTTTCTTTTTCTCCTCCCTTCTTCTCTTTATCGGGAAAATTTGTGGAGTTCGAACCTCCCATTTGAAACCTGTAATGTGACTCTACCTCTTGGCATTTTGTAGTGTATTGTATCAATCCTTAGAGCTAGTAATGCATGTCTCGTGGATGATTCTCAACCCTCTCTCGTGTTTATTTGCATCCTCTTGGTCTTTCACTACAAATTTTGTTATCTATGCATGATCTTGTATCACATTCGAATGGTCTCGTGTTTATTGGCAAGACAGATGTTCTTCATTCCTTGGTGCATCACCTCTATTAACTTAGGTTTATATTTATGCATTTTCTTACCCCTGTCTCCTTGGCAAGTTAGATTAGGTTTTGAGTAAACCCTCCGCATTATCATGTGCATCTGAACAGAGGAATAGGAACCAGCCTTCTCTAGAGAATCCTTTCTCATCTTTACAAGTCCCACACTTGGAGAAAGGATTCCATGTTGTGTAATCACACTGGATGCCTGTATGATCAACCTAGAAATCTGATCAACATCCAGGGGTGCTGTGATTTTTCATCAACAGTTTTGGCATGCCCGGTGGGACACTAGAGGTCTCATTTTTATAGCAGCAAAGTTGATGTGCATCTTCTACGATTTTATTGCTTAAAAGGAGCTATTATTTTCATATCTGATGACTCCAAGGGGAAGAATCAACTGGTTTCAGCAGTGCAGGCCTAAAAACTCATGAGAAGAGTCACCACAAGGTCAAGAGTTGGAGAAGAAGAAGTGTTGTTTGAATACCTGCAATTATCTCCAAGAAGAAGGCAAAGAGGAAGAAGGATTCAAAGGTCTCCATCTCCACCAAATATAACTCTCTCAACTCCTCCACTGGTAGGCCTTTCATTCACCAACAAGGGTTTTAAGACCAATTAGAATGGCACAAAACAACCCCTATGTCAACTTCACAGCAATGCCCACTTGCCCTCAATGCACAACATCCAATTCCTATTGTAGCCTTGAAGAACATTCCGTACTTCACTGGAGAAAATCAGACTACTCCAGGTGATCATGTTAAAGATATTGCTAACCTTTGTGCAATCCATGAAATCAATGAGATGCAAGTGGCTGTCAAGTTACTAACATCTTCATTCAAGGGTAAAGCATTGCAATGGTTTAGGAGCCTTGGAGCTGGTTCTATCACAAATTGGAACCAACTGTGTATAGCACTTCATGAGAAATTTAGAGAAAAGGGAGACAACTTGTCTCTTTTGGAGCAGCTGACAACCATCAAGAGAGCTCCCAATGAGCAGCTGACCGATTTCAACTTCAGATTTCAAAAGACTTGGGAGAGAATTCCAGTGGTAGTCAGGCCAACAGCAGAAGGTGTTTTTCTCTACTATCTCAAAGCTCTAAATTCTGATATTTCTATGTTAATCCAGTCCATGGGAGGCATAACTATCCTTATGGCCTATAACATTGCCATTAGGGCTGAAAATTGTTTGATCCAGCGGCAAACTTGCCCCTAGACCTCCCATGCCATTGTTTCCAAGTTTAGAGAGTCCAAACACCAATCAAGCACCTAATTTGGCTCCTTCTCCCACTCCTAGAAATCAGAGTTCAAATGAAGCTTCCACTTCATCTCCAAGTGCCCCAAATGAGCTTCAAGAAGTCATGAAGCAATTGCAAAACCTAGGCAATGAGTTGGTTACTCTCAAAAGGCAGCAGGCCCAAGGTTTTAGACCTTCTTATCAACCCCAAGCTCAGCCTAATAGGCAGCCATACCAACCACAAAGGCCTCCTAATCCAACTGCAAATATAAATCAAACAAGGCCTCCTGCCAATAGACCATTTCAGCCCTATAATCCAAATGCCATATCTGCCTCTAAGGCATTGGTGCCAACCCAAAATAACATGGCCCAAGAATATGATTGGTGTTTCCATGCAATGACCACATAACCAATCAATGTGCTTTAATGGTGCATTAAATCAAGCTCTTATGGTGCAAACCATTGGTGGGTCGCAAGAGCCCAACCATGAAGGAGATCAATAGCAGAAGCACCTCAAAGCAAGGAACATCTCGAACGAAACTACTCTTGTCAGAATTAGGCAGCGAAGATTTCTGTGGTATGAATCAAATACCCTCTCAAAGTGTTGCAGCCAACACAAGGTCAAAGAGGAGGAATTTGGGTGAAGAACATCCATTAGCCCTCACCAATCCACAACCTTCCATGGCCCCATAAATGGTTGGCAAGAAAATCTAATTTCAAATGCGTAAGGGCAGCCAAGAACAGCCCCTAGGCCAACTCAAATACCAGTTGTTGCTGCCCACGAATAAGGAGTGAATGTGCAAACCAAGGGACAACAAAGAGATCCTTCATCACCATTCAAGTATCATTGATCGGATGAAGAAGACAAACGTCAATATATCAATGTGGGAATCCCTATCTATCCGTGCCAAAGAAATCTGCTGCAAGCTACCATGAAGGATTGGCCAACTTCGAATCAAAGTTCGAGATGCAAGACAAAGTACTTACAAATGCTGCCCGACCTGAGGAAAATCATGGAGGACAAAGAGGCTAAAATGTTGAAACCTCCTCCTTTCTATGTTTCATTAATCATTGAAATCAACTAGTGCACAATTGCACGATAGACTCGGGGCAAGTAGCTTAGTGATGCCTAAACAAATAAGTTTGATCAGCTAGGGCTCCAGATGAAACAATATCCAAAGGGGTAGTGCGCTTAGATGGGACAGCAAAGAATAACAGCTTGGGGTGATTAGGAACTTGAGTCTTACCTTGCATGCATGTCCAAATGTTGTTGTTTTACAAGATGTATCGGTTATAGACCTTCCACCACTCTTTCCCTATGCTTGTCAAGGGATTTCATAGCCAAGATTGGGGGATATTTGTCTGCTGATTGGTCACACATGTTGTTCAGAACGAGGTATGGTACCAAAGCTACAATCAGGTCAGAACCTATTGCAAACTTCCATATTGAACCTTACACTCCAAGTCAGATTAATGCCAATTGCTCAGCATTTGATCAAGAAGATCACCCAAGCTCGATGAAGCCGACAAAGAAGTTGGAAGCATCCCGGATCTAACTCTTGATGAATGGGCAAGCAAGGTGCATGCTTTTGATCCTTATCAAGAAATAGAAGAATCTGAGTGGGAGTCTATTGTATGCATGAAGAAGATCAACCTGTTCCTAAGCATCACCAAGCCAAACCACAAGGATGACAATGAAGTATGGCAATTGTTTTTGATGGATCAAGGAGTAGACAAGGTGCAGGAGGTGGAGCCGTGCTGGTTTCACCTCGGGGAGTAAAGTACTATTCAGCTTTTAGATTTCAGTTTGCATGCTCCAATAACACTTTGCCGAATATGAGGCCTTGGTGCAAGGGATGCATTGGGCAATCAAGAAGAAAATAAAGAACTGCAAGTCTTTGGGGACAAAGTGAATTGATTGTAAATCAGGTCAAGGGACAACATGCTACCAAGAATGATCTACTCAAGTGCTACAAGAACAGGGTGTGGGACCTCATGGAAGATTTTGAGGGTTTTGGCATCAAATCCATTCCTAGAAAGAGAATCAAGCATGGCGATAGGCTTGTAGCAAAGAGGGGCAGCTTTTGACATTGTGGAAAGCTTTCAACAAGACAAGGTACAACCAAACATCCATGTGATTGTGAGGCCTTGGGCCCAGAGATAACAATGTCAATTGGAAAGTGTTTGGAAATGACTAGCAAATCATCCATTTCTCAGAAGAAGAAGCTTGAGTTCTCGCCTAAGAATCAAGAAAAATTGGAACAAAATATGGTGACCAAGTGGTACAATTGAGACCTAACAAGCTGCCCAAGGACTTATCACTTTGGAGTCCATTTTTAACCCCAATGATCAGTTTAGAAAGGAAAAGCAAACATTCAAAGTCAAGAGAGAAGATTCAAGATCCATCTTGGTAGAAGAGAACAAACCATTACAAATTGGAAGGATGACAATGAACAAGAAAGGTATGAGTTCATACAGCTGTGTCAAGATTTCCCGACGTGTTTGCTTGGAGCTATGAAGAATGAAAGGTTTTAATCCCAACTTAGCTCAAAGCATACCATCGAATTGGATCCAAATACTAAGCCCTGTCAGCAGAAACAAAGACCAGTCAATCCACACATGGAGCCTCTCATGAGAAAAGAGTTGGACAAGATGATTGAGTCAAGGATCATATTCCCAATCAAGCATTCTAGTTGGGTTGCCAACTTAGTCCCAAGTCAGAAAGAAGAGTGGGGAGATCAGATTGTGTGTCGACTTTAGAGACTTGAATAGAGCCTCTCTCAAAGACCATTAACCACTCCCTTCCATGGAGCAAATATTGCAGGTGTGTAGCTGGTTCGAGAAGGTTTTCACTACTTGATGGCTACTCAGGCTACAATCAGATTATGGTGAAGGAGGAAGACCAGTTCAAGACGGCTTTCACCACCAAATGGGGCACATATGCCTACAAGAAGATGCCATTTGGCCTATCAAATGCTGGAGCCACTTTCCAAAGGGAAATGGATATGGCATTCAAGGGGTTGATCAATAAAATAGTTCTCGATATATCTTGATGACATCACTTGTATTCTCCAAAATGTAGTGGATCACCTCTTTCATCCTCGAGGCGGGTATTTCAGAGGTGTAGAAGATTTGGGGTATCATTGAATCCCAAAAAATGCATATTCTGGCTCATGAGGGGAAACTTCTAGGCCATATTGTTTCAAAAGAGGGATTGACGATTGACCCGAGAAAGAGTTGAGGTAATTTGAGCATTGCCATTGCAAGTCACAAGAAGGCTCTTCAAAGCTTCTTGGGAAGGATCAATTTTGTCCGTAGGTTTGTTCCAAACTTTGTAGCTCTCGTAAAGCCAATAACGCTGATGTTAAAAAAGAGCATGGCATTTAAGTGGACATCTGAAGGCAAGGCAAGTTTTGAGGCAATAAAAGAGGCTATATCTCAAGCTCCCACTCTCATCAATCCAGACTTCTCCAAGGGTTTCATGCTATACGCCTTTGGTAGTGGAGACACAATTTCTGCAATCCTGGCACAACAAAACAAAGAAGGGTTAGAACAACCAGTTGCTTTCTTCACCAAGGCTTGGAGGAATACGAAACTAGGCAATCTTTCATTGAAAAGCATGTACTTGCAGTGATCGGAGTTTAAAGAAATTCAAGCACCTGGTCTCAAGCAATAAGATTCAACTCTTGGTGTCTCATGTCTTTGGTGTCAAGGACTTTCTCCTAAACAAGGATTTAAATGAGAAGAGAGCAGGTTGGATCACTCGGGTGATGGAATATGATATTGAAATCGAGTAACCAAACTGGTTCGTGGGCAAAGGTTTGTGTGAGCAGCTCGCCTTCCAAACAACAAGACGGCTCGTAGAAGGTAAAGAAGATGCTGTCCTCTGCTATCGCATCGTTAATGGTCAAGAACAACCAAATGATGATGTGCCCACTCCTGTTGGACTCGAGAATATGATACACTTCCTACAGAGCAGGCCTATGACCTCCGAAATGAGAAAAGCTAAGAGGAGGTACTTTAGATTACAAGCCATTCCATATGTGCTCATTAATGGTATCTTGTTCAAGAAAGACATCTAAGGTGTTCTATTAAGATGCATTAGAACAGTCAAGTTGAGAGGATCTTACACGAGTTCCATGACGGGGGGTAGGAGGCCATTTCACCCCACGAGTAATAGCTCTCAAGATAATGAAGGCTGGGTGGTATTATTGGCCCACAAAGTGTTCAGTGGATGTTATACATGGGTTAAGAAGTGCAAGAAATGTGCATTCTTCACGGGAAAAGGAAGGTTAGCAGCGCTGCCCTTCATCCAATTTCAGTAGATCAGCCATTCATGCAATGGGGACTGGACTTCATTGGAGTCATCAATCCCAATTCAAGTCAAGGTCACAAGTGGATACTCACAGCAACGGACTATTTCACCAAGTGGACCGAAGCAGTGGCACTCAAAGAGGCAAGTGAGTCTAACATACTAGACTTTTATGAAGAAATAGTGACCAGGTTTGGTGTGCCAGCCACTATCATATCAGATAATGCATTAGCATTCATAGGTTCCAAGATTACAGAATGGGCTGTCAAGAATGGAATCTATTTGAGCACCTCTTCAAATTATTACCCACAGGGTAATGGACAGGCAGAGTCCACGAACAAAAAGTTGCTAAGGATCATCAGAAGAACTCTGGATGAAAACCAAAGGACATGGCATACCAAGCTAAAATCAGCATTATAATGACAAGATAACACCAAAGAGGTCTACAGGTAGTTCTCCCTACAAATTGGTCTATGGGAAAGAGGCAGTATTGCCTATATCATTAGAATTTCCAGCATTGGAGCTCATGAAGCAGTTGGAGTTGTCTGAGTTCAAACCAATGGAGGCCAGGTACGCAGAGTTGATGGAATTGGAAGAAATAAGAGAACATGCAGTTCTGATGATTGAAAAGGATCAGCCTTAGTAAAAAGATGGTTTGACAAGAAGGCAGCAGCAAGGACCTTCCAGAGGGGGACCTAGTTCTGAAATGGGATGCAAATCAAAGTTAAACTCGGGAAGGCACTCCAAGTTTGATGCCATTTGGAGCGGCCCCTATATGGTCACGAGATTTAAAAGTGGTAATGCCTTCCAATTGTCTCGCATTGGATGGAGAAGAACTCGATTCCGATTAACGGAATCTATCTTAAACATTCTACTAAAAAGGAAAAGGTCCACCCTTGTAAATTTTAGCCTAGATTTCAATTCCTCTAAGTGCGTACGCACATTGTCTTGTTGTAGTTAGGTTTCTTTTCCTAAGTGCTTTGGCACGAGTTTTGTTGCTCTCGAGTTGATTTTCTGACTTCGAGTGCTCTCGAAGGATGAGTCGTGGTATCAAGATCAAGATCGAGATCAAGTTGGCTTGTGTTATTACTCCATGCCCAATGGATTGTTAAAAGGCCACCGATATTCCACCTAGCAGAAGGTGACCCCGTTGAAGTCGCCAACTGTTGTCAAAATTCCCCAGGTAATTTTGATAATGATTGATTCAAGGCCCAAAATCATGTTTTTGGGTCCCCGGCCTTCCTTCTAACTCTCCCGTCAAGAAGGAATCCCAACAAAGTTGATAAATTGAAGAAATGTAGAAAGCAAGCTTGGGGCAGAAAAAATCATGAAAATTGACTAAGTCCTAGTCCAGCGGCCCTTGGGACGATTGGGACGTCGGGGCATGAACCGGCGAAAAGCCTCCAGCGGTCCACGCAAAGAATTGGGACATCCGGGCCGTGAGGACGCGCGGGACTCGAAAGGGCGAACCGACCGAAGGTGAAAAATTGACTAACTGTTGTGCGAGATAAGGTGGGACATCTGGACCGAATACGCGAGGACGCTTGAAAGGCGAAGTGGCCGAGAGCAAATGCAGCCCATTTCGGTGGTTCGAAGAATTTTTCCTGCATAAACCGGGACAGTTGGGACAAAGGAACGTGGAGGACGCGCGGAAAGGCGAAGGAGCCAAGAGCCAATGGAAATGCACCACGTCTTCGCCACAAAGAGGGACAGGAAGCTCCAATCGGGCGGATCGGAGAAATTCGGCCCCGGACGGTTGGGACATCTGGGGCCAAAAATACGTGAGGGACACGAAGACCCGGAAAAGCCGACAACAAATCGAATGTGACACGTGTCCTATGGAGCAGGAATGCAGAGCTCGGGAAAGACTTAGAAAAATTGGACAAAGTCTTGGGCAAAAAGATTAAAAGACAAGGATGACCTTGCGCCCGTCCTCCAACCGACAGATCACGCCATGCGTCCCAAGTGGCATGGGAAGGGAAAAAATGGAAAATTTCCCAAAAGTTATAAAATGTCAAAATTTCAAAGGAAATCGGCGGAAAGGTGGAGGAGAGAGAATTTCTCATCCAATCGTGCCCGACACATGTCATCTAGGCGACAGAGCGCGGGAAAAATCCAAATATCCGTTTCCACTATTTTATGCCCTAAATCTTCAAATCGCCATAACTTTCGATCAAGAGCTCGGATTTTCACGTTCTTTATATCAATGGAAAGATGGAAAATTCTCTCGCATGATTCCAAGGTCAATCTTGAACTTTGCTTCAGTTTGGAGAGAGAAAATTGAGAAACGCCTCGCACGTAATAATGAGCGAACTAATGTTTCAACAACCAGCTTTAATACAACATGAGCAGATTCGCGCCTCTCGCTAGACAAATGTCTGCCTGTTTTGCAGGATTTGCTGCTTTCGCCATAATGAGATGAGTTAAATGTAATCGAGAAGTGGTTGGGGTAGATCGACCTTCCTCTCTCTTCCTTCTCTCATTCTTCCTATATATTGTAAGGAGGGGCTTCTTTTCGAAGGTCGAACATTTTTGTTTTGCTCCCCCTTCTTCTCTTTATCGAGCAAATTTGTGGAGTTCGAACCTCCCATTTGAAACCGTAATGTGACTCGCCTCTTGGCATTTGTAGTGTATCAGTATCAATCCTTAGAGATAGTAATGCATGTCTGTGGATGATTCTCAACCCTCTCTGTGTTTATTTGCATCCTCCGGTATTTCACTACAAATTTTGTTATCTCAGTGCATGATATTGTATTACATTCGAATGGTCTCGTGTTTATTGGCAAGACAGATGTTCTTCATTCTCGGTGCATCACCCTCGTTAACTTAGGTTTATATTTATGCATTTTCTTACCCCTGTCTCCTTGGCAAGTTAGATTAGGTTTTGAGTAAACCCTCTGCATTATCATGTGCATCTTAACAGAGGAATATGAACCAACCTTCTCCTGGAGATTCCTTTCTCATTTAGCAAGTCCCACACTGGAGAAAGGATTCCATATTGTGCAATCACACTGGATGCCCGTATGATCAACCTAGAAATCTGATCAACATCCGGGGTGCCGTGGTTTTGCATCACAGATCGTGGGAGATTTTGTGATAGTTGTGGTTGTGTTCGATTTGGTACTGGGTGAAACACTTTTGGATAGATAGTGGAGGTGTTAGCGAGTGACAACTACATTTGTGTTGAAACAGAAGTAGAAGACACCCCAAAGTAAGGCTCTATGACATAATCCAGTGATCAACCAAGTGTGAGAATGGTACTATTATAAGCGGAGCCAATGTGGAATGAGTGGAAATTCCCGTAAAATGTGTTTGAGATACCGAGAAATGGCTAGCCTCTTAACTTTGTGGGTAGAGAGCCAAAAGTAGATCAATGGGATCTTCAAGGTTTAATGGTGAATGGTCATCCATAAGTGGTGGTACTTCTATAGTATCATCCATGGGTAGAGGAGAGGATGATCCATGAAGTAGGCTCTCCTTGTGTTGGTGTAGGTAGTGAACGGACATCTTCTATGAGCAGGAAAGGTGTTACTAAAAACCGCTCGTAATTTTGAGGGTCAAGGTGGTGTGCTAATTATAGGATCTTTTACGGGTGAAGGAGAAGATGAAGGGGATTCCTCTATGGGTAGAGGAGTATATGAAATAGGTTCTAGTGTAGGTAGGGGAGCGCGGGCTAAGATTTCATCTATGGAAGGAATATGAGGCAATTGGGAAGCAACTGGTGTGTCATTGAAAATAGCACTGCAGACCTTGCAAACATTATCATTGTTTGAGGTATCACCCCCTTGGTTGGAAGATGGGGCATGATTAGGGAATGGATTCTTGAAGATGTGTAGGTTTTGGTTAGCAGTGCATTCGGGCTATCCAAAGACTAAGTCTCCGTTGTCTATCATTTCTTGAATGAAAATTTTGAAGGTAATGCAGCTTATTATCATTGTGATCTTTGACTCGATGATAGTTACAAAGTCGTGTTCCTTATACCACATAGGCATGGGTCACTCAGGATCAAACTAGTATGTGGTTTTATAGGTGGAAGGGTAATGGTGCCAACCTTAACAAGCTTTTCCAAAATGGAAGAATAAGATTCTCTTAGGGAAGTGTACTTTTGTTGTTCTCATCTGAACTAGAAAGCTTGGATAGGAGAGAGATTAGAAGGGGGGTTTTCGGGTTTGATTGATGAGGGGGATTGGCTTTGAGAACTATGACATTAGTAGACCCTTTGGGCTTTGAATAGTTTTTTTGAGGTTTTGAAGATGAAGAAGTATCATTTGATTTGAACGCGATGTTCTTGTTATGAAGTTGAATCTTCTTTTCTTTGATAACGCCGAATTTCCAATTTCCGTGCCATGGTGAATGCTTTGAAAGTGTGAAAATTTTGCACCTGTAGGGTTGGTGAGATGTGTCTAGCACATGCTTGAGTAAATAGTTCTATAAGCTGGTTTGAGGCAATTGGAATGTGAGTTGGTTAATGAGGTTATGCCAGTGAGCGACAAAGTCAAGCAATAGACTCATCATCATATTGTCGTGTGGAATAAAGATCAATCATGGTAACCTTCTTAACAACGTTGATGGAGAAGTGATCTAGGAAGGCTTGGGCTACTTGATTGAATGAGTAAATGGAGTGTCTTGGTAGTCCACTGTACCAGTCCAATGTAGGTCCTGTCAGGGACATTGGGAAAGTCCTCAAAAGTAAAGTGTCATTATGGGAAATTAGGTAACACCCATGTTTAAAGGACCGCAAATGTTGTTGTGGATCTTCTTTGCTATTGAAGTGGTTGAATTTTGGCATCTCCCAATGTACGGGGTATGGTCGAATGGGAATGGATGGGTGAATAGGATCATTACAAATTTCATCATAGGTGAGGGAATTGCATGAGCCAGAAACCGATGCTTCTAGTGTTTACATCTTTTCCATCATCAACTTGATGAGGTCGTTGGTAGGTTGTGATGGGGGACACCTCTTGTGGCATAAGGAGGTGGATATTAAACCTGATAGGGAGGTTGAGAATAAGGAACCAACATGGAAGGCACATATCTAGAATGGGTGACAGATGAGATAGGGGGTTGTTGATAGTAGGTGTATGTAGGTGGGATGGTTGTTGTGACTCTGGTAGCGATTGGGGAAATGTTTGCGGGATGGAGAGGATGAGATTTTGGAATGGAGTAGGGGTCACCGACACCATGGGTGGTTGTGTTGCAATGGGTATTTGTGAGACAATGGGTGTGGATTGTGCTATGGTCTAGGTGGTGGATGAGGGGACAACAAATACGACATGCGCGAGGGAAACTACTGATGCGGTGGTCATGGCGGGTATGGGTCCTAGCTATGAAACTACCGGGGTGAAGTAGGTGAGGGTAATGCCATATTATTAGGGGCTGATGCAGCAAAGTAGGAATAAGGGCAGGAGAGATTGATATAGGCATGCCATATATCAACTGACAGAGGAGTCTCAGTGGAAGAGTGGGAAAGGTAGAACTGTAAGGCCACGGGATTCTGATCAAGGAGTCATGCAAACTCTTCGTCGCCGACAACAATGGTGGTAGGTAAGGTTGGATCCATGGGTGATAGGATGGAAGGCGGTGAGGGACTAGGTGGGAGTGGTTGATGACTAGCGTGGAATATGAGGGTGTTAGTCTGGCTGCGAGTTAGCACCATGTGAACAAGTGCTGACCTGGTAAGATTGTATTCTGTAGATGACATAGAAAATAGTAAAAACAGAGAATAATGGGGTCCGGAGGTGAATCTGGTCAATGTCTAGATTTTGAAAAATTAAACACATGAAATCGATGATGGTCAGGTTGATCGGTGATGGTTATGGGAAAACCGATGATGGTCAGGATGACCGATTGATGGTTGGGACAACACCGATGATGTTTTTGAAACCGATATAGTCACTGTGGAAGAAACTAGTCTAAAAAAATGAAGTGGGAATGTTGGATTTGTATTGGTGAAATTGTGTATGATAAGTAAATATCAATAAGGGAGAAATATGATGATGCCTTGAGGGCTGGAAATAAAACAAAAGTAGTAATGAAAGTTGTTCTAGGTAAAGTAACTAGAAATCTAGAAGCCAACACCAGTTAGGGTTTAACCGATGATGGTCAGATGTGAACCAGTGATGGTCACTAGACCGACGTCGGTGACTATGAAATTAGAAAGAAATGAAGAAAATTGATTTTTTGAATTAAATTAAGTGAAGAATCAAACTCAAAAACCTGAGAATGAGAAGATGAGGCCCTAACACACTCAGAAAAAGTTATAATACTCCAACTATGATGGTGGAGTGTGCAAGGAAGAAGAAAATGGGGATTCATAGTCTCACACCTCAAAACACAAGCCAAGAAGAATGCTAAGAAAAAGCACTGATCCTAACAAAGTGATTTTCTTATGTTTGTTTAGCTTATGCTATTTAGGACTGACTGTGTGTATTTAGAACAAAATTTTTGGTTGGGAAGGCATCCTATGAAGAAGGATATCTAAAAGGAGAGGTTTTAGGTATGTTATGGTAGGGGTGGGCTATCCTCTGAGATGATGACTCTGACAGAGGCAATGAGATGGGGAGTACCTACCAACTGGATCGTGTGATCACTGACAGATGTTCTTGGGTAAGATGTTGTTTAAGAAAGATGTGTATATTTGATTTTGTGCAAGTTTGGTAAGACACAGAGAGAGAGAAAATGTGATTTCTATGATTCTTTGTGTCAACCATCAGCTGGGCATGACTTCCAACATATAGGTTGCCCTCATTTTAATGTGAGCTAATAATGCAACAAATTAGAATGCAATGCAAGTGTTTTAAACCCAAATCAAAGTGTGATATTCGATGTAGCAAGAGATGAACAGGAAGAGGGATGCTCTTTCACTAATGCAATGCAAAAGAAAGGAAGATGTGTTCTTTTTAAAGCACCAAAAACATGATTATTTTTAGACAATAGAAAGAAGGAGAATGATTCCAAGGAAGAAAAATTAATGTGGAAGCTTTTCTAAGGGAAACAAACACACAAATTTCACCTAGGAATGAATAAATGCAAAAGAACCCCTGATGGGTCCCACCGGGCATGCCAAAATGTTTCACCATTTTCTTTACCTTTTCAAAATGATGAAACAAGATAAGGGTAAGGGCCAAGGAGGAATACTTGTTAAATGTTGGTTGGTTGATGGTTTTTGCACATGTTCTAACTTCTTGATCCACAACTGAATGTGAGAGCTTCCTTTTGGCTAGGAGGAACTACCTGTAATAGAAAACAAGACCACAAAAGATAGTTAAATGATATATGATAGTGGACTACCTAGCGTATGCTAGTTCCAGGAAGTGTGATACTTCCTAGATGGCTTGTCAATCCACTATTTAAAACAAGTTAATGTGAGAAATAAACAAGGTCCTACTGTAGTTGATATGATTTAGGTATCTCATTCAAATACAATAAGAAAATCCAATCACAACAAGCTAGGCTATAGTTGGGATCGAGAGGTGAGGTGTCTGTCAAGGTACTAGGGACTGGTCAGGGTCAGATTCTGGGTTATTTAGGTCAACTGGTAGGGTGATTGTTGGGTCTATTCTTGGTCAAGGTGTAAAACATAGAGACCGATGTGGCTAAATGTGACTGATGCTAGTTTAGGTAGAATCGACATGACGGTTGTGGATAACCGGCATCGGTATGGTCGGGGTAAAAGAAACTCAAAATAAGTTAAATGGCAGGGGTGATATGAGGTCAAATAAAGTTTGGGCGAGTGAATGGGGAGGTCTATAGAGATCTTAGGTATGCTCAGAAGTATACAATAGGTGAGAATAGGTGATTTGGTGATGTGGGTGAAGGGATATTTGGGTTTACAAGCAAGTGGGTGATGAAGCAATAAGCATGCAAAGAATAGATTAATAACATGAGTAATAAAGATTACTAACTAAAATAAACTATACTGGTTAGGGCCATACTTACTATGTTAAGGATTTGATGGTTGAGTGGTGGAGGTGGTTGATCGGAGAATACATGTATGGTCTGTAGTGGTGCTTTCTCGAGTGCTCCCATGAATGCAATGGCTCTCTGATTGATCCTGGTGATGGCTCGAATGTCTGGATGTGTAAAAGGATGCTTTTTTTGCTTGCATGCAACTCTGGTCTCCTTCTCTTTCTCTCAAAAATGTGCCAACCTCAAAATAAGGTTACCAAAGGGAATAAAAGGTAACCAATGATGATGTTTTAGGTTGACCGGCGTCGGTTCAGGGGTGACCTGGCGTCGGTTAGGGCAGGATTCCCTAGGTTTACTAAAAATGGGAGATCATGGCAATGATTTCGCCAGATCTCTCTATTCATCCGGGAAAGAGCGGGAGTTACCTTTTCTTATGCGGGAATGTGGTTAGAGGGGATGTAGGCTTTGATTTTTAGGGTTTAGTTAGGTCTTAGTTAGTTATGGAAACATACTAAGAATAGAATTTAGGGTGAGGTGGCTAGGTGAGGTGTATAGGTGAGGTGGTGGGGTGGGAATTATCTTAATTAGGATAATTAAATAATAAATATTGTGAGGACATGGATTAATTTAATTAAATTAATTAAATTAATATTAGTGTGGGGTGTAAGGGGCCATGGTTAGGTGAGTGTGTTCAAGTTGATTATTTAATGAAGGGTCAAGGAGTGTGTGACCCATCATGGTACCAGGTTGAAGAGCATGCAAACTCTACATTGTCTAAGGTTGATAGGTTTATCCAAACAAGGTTGAGGTGATTCTGGTATCCAAGGTATAGGATATGGTGTGGAAGCACTTCGTAGGTTAGGTGTAGGAACATTTAGGTATGTTTCGTACACCAAAGGTTGAGTCAGGATAAATGGTCATGGCAAGAGGCAAGGTAAGGTCATTAGGTCAAACAACACGGGTAACAGTGTCACAAGGTATAGCGAGCACATGAGTTCACAGGTCACTAGAAATGTTCCAGTCCAAGTAGCTAGGTCATGACATGGGTAGGGCCGAGGTATGGGTAAAATAACAAGTCCCAAAATGTAATTAAGGACAAGTATAGGTAAGGTAGGCATGGAGGTTGGTTGTAATAAGGGTGGGTAAGGTCAAACAATGGTTGGGTTGGGTAAGTGGGGACAATAATGGGGAATGGGCACAAATATGACAGTAACCGATGCCTGGTCATACTTAACTCGGGACGGTCGAGGTAAGACGATCATGGTTTATGGGAAAAGATGACCGATTTAGACTTGGTATAACCGACCACAGAGTGAGCTAGGGGCATAGGACGATGTTGGTTTAGGTATAACCGACATCGGTCAAAGAGTTGATGTAGGTATATAAAAATAAAAATATATAACATGATTCATTTGTATGTTTTGGATTTTGTGAAAATGATGGAGCTTTGAATGAGTTGTGCCGTGTCGGGAGAAAAAGATGAGGGACGATATCTTCTTTGAGGTGGAGGGCTCTCGGTTTGTTAGAGGATCCGGGTAGATGGGTTCATGAGCAAGTGGATCGATTGTGATTGGGTGGAGAGTAGGAGGATTGGATTTGGTGAGTGGACATGGAAGAGGTGGGAGAGGGATCGGGTGGACCAATAGTGCAGCGGCCGATGTGCCACCATGGAGATGATAGCGTGATGATGTAAGATTCAATCTCTTGCATTAGTTTGGGAGGTGAATTGGGTATATATGTTAAGGAAAGAATATGGGATTTTGGGGAAAAGGGGATTTGAATTTGGGAATGCAAATTGAGAATTTTTTGCATGATCTCCTCTACCCATAGAGGAGCATACCTCTTCTACTCTTCCACCCACTGAGAGGAGTCCCCTCATCTCCCCTTCTCTCACAAAGGAACCCATACTTTCTACCGATGTCGTTTCATTGTCGCCTCTGGCCTATCGAATCGTCAACAATTTTTATTCTCCCATCCATAGGATAATCATTATCACCTTCTCCTCCACTAAGATAGAATTCTACCTCACCCAACCTATTGTCTCTCCTACCCATGGGAGGCTGTTAGACATGCCACTACTGTGGGGATCGTTCCTCCGAACATCCCAAAACCCCATCGACATGATCTCACCTCTTTTACCTACATAGTTTGAGGCTATCCAATTCCCTATCTCACATAAATATTTTACGAGGATTTCCACCCAAACCATTCCATCCTCTTCTCGGTAGTCCTATTTTCACATTGATTAATCATTTAGATTCGTTGATCATTCCATGCTCTTCAGGGATGTCTTTGGCTCCTGTTTCGACCCAAATGAAATTTTCTTGAGGATACTTCCACAATCTACCCAAAAATTATTTTGAAACCAAAAATACATTGACCATGCTAATTGAAATGGATTATTCTTCATCATCTCTACCTAAATCCAAACCTTTACTGCAACCAAAACCATTTCAAAACCTCAGAAAGCCTACTCACACTATTCCCTCACCCGTATCTAGACCCATCAATACTTTGGGTGTCATGCCAACATCAATCCTTACTCACCCACCTATCAAATTAGACTTAATTGCGTTTGTTTCACCATTTTCTAGATCATTTCTTTGAAGTATTGATGAAACAAATAGGTCACAGTGTAGGAGGAATAACTTGTTTTAATAAATCCTTTGGTTAAGGTTGTTGCATGTGAAGCATGTGTATGACTTCGAATCCACCGCTGATTGTGAGAGCTTTATTTTGCTAGGAGGAACTACCTATAATACAAAAGCAAGACCACCAAAAGGAATTAAACAATATGAATGCAAAGGTCAAGGAAGTCTGCCTAGCGTTCTTGCTGTAGATCGGGTGAATCGGGAAGTGTGATACTTTCTAGATGGTAAATCACACCACCTGTATTTTAAACAATTTAATGCGGTAAATAAGGTAAAATCTATTGTAATTTGAAATGACTTAGGTATCTCACTTAGTCAAAAACAATAAGAAATATCTAATCTAATGTCTAGGTTAGAATAGGATATAGGAAGGTCAAGTACTCCGGTTCTAGTATCTTCTTTCCATTTTTCGAATCTTCTCGAAGGTTTGACATCGAGAGGTCTCAAATGTTTTTGGTAGATCACGGGTGAATGAGGGTGAAAGGGAATTAGGTGGATAGGTCAGTGTCACTTTTGTGTTCGGGTTGTATGGGTAAATATAGTAATAAATTTTTGTCGGTTAAGGGTGACCGTGCAGTAGTTAGTGTAAACGTGGTTGTGGTATGGCATTTAAGTTTTTCTTGTGGAGTTCTAAGGGGAAGGTCCATCGGGCAGGCTTTTGTTAACCTTCCGCTCAGATACGACACCTTGCATTTGTTTAGGCCATGACTTTTGACATTGAATAAGTTTTTGCTTGTTTTATTGTCAAGTGAGATTTAGGTCTCCTTTTGCATTTTGAATCCATTTTCTTGCACAATGGAATTTGGTTGGTTCTAGATGATGGGATGAGGTATTGGGTGATTTAGGTAGGATTTGGCATGGTTTTAATGGGTATATGGAGGGGTGAGTGTTGGGGGAGGTAAATGGGTGGCTAGGTAAACAAAAGATGATAATATAATGATGAAATGGAATAAACCAGAGAAGTATAACATTTTACTTACTTGGATTCTAGTCCCTGGATGCCCGTGAGTGAGGGATGGAGGAACATTACTTCAAGAGAGGTTTTGAAGGCTGCAGGTGATCACCAAATAAAGGAACGCTTCGAATGGGGTGTATGTACATTCTCTTTGCTTGGTTAGATCGATCATCATGCTTTGGGATGGTCAGTGCAGTAAAAAGATGCTTGATCTCCTTCCTTGCATGCGTTTTCTTGTTGGAATTCACTCTCGAAGATGTGATATCTCTCGGGATATGCTAATGTTTGCCAACTTGTCCAATATTTTTCCAACCTTTGTCAACCTTGAGAATAAGGTTGTTTTGGGGTTAAAAGGCTAACCGACAGGGGTTCGCTTAATCGCGACAGTTGTTAGGGGTAACTCGATGTCAGCCAAGGTGGTATTTCCTATGTTTACTAAACTAGGAGATCCTCTTGATTTCCTCGTATCTCATGTCATTAACCTACTCTGGATTAGACCGGGAGATTCTTGTAAGCATGCAGAATGTGGTTAGAGAGAATGTAGGATTGATTTTTAGGGTTTGGGTAAGTCTCTTAGTTATGGCAACTTACTAAGAATAGGTCTTAGGTTGAGTTGGCTTGATGAGGTGTCTAAGTGAAGTGTATGTGTGGATATTATTTTAATTAAGATATTTAAATAATAAATATGGTGAGGATAATAAATTAATTTAATTTAATTAATTAAATTAATATTAGTGGGGTGAAGGGGGCCATGGCTAGGTTAATGTGATGAAGGGTGTTTATTTGTTGAGGGACCAAAGGGGAGGTTTTGAAAGATCAAATGACCAAAGGAACAGCGTGTCCGGTTACGTGGCATATCGACATTCCTCTTTGCTTGGTTTCAGGAGTAAGATGCGTCAATGCGAGTGTGACCTAATTTTAGTGTCTACAATGTCATCTCAAACCTGTACCAACATTATCCCTTTGCCTAAAAGGAAAACCCAAGCTTCTAGGATGCATACACCGGTCTCGCCTACAACACCTTTGTCACCTTCCCTTCTTCGTCCTTCCTAGGACCTCATCGATCAACCTTGACCAAACTATCTCATACCTAAGGCTACCAAAAGCTAAGCAACCAACTCCTACCTCACGAGCCTTTATACACCTCATTCACCCAAAACCAAAATTCCTCACCTCACCTGTATACTTCTTACCACCTATACCTCCACTAGTTACTATAACCCCAACCTTTCCTATATGACTTCAACCAATGCCATCTACCCAACCTCTACCAACCACCTCCACTACAACTCGGTTGCCCCCATGGGTAACCCGTCCTCTTCCACCATCTGCTTTCCCTTCTACATCCCGTACTCGTGTCACCTTTACCCAAGAAGGTGCAACCCAAAGATAAGAATCCACTACCCTCCAATAAGGTAGTCAAACCAACCAAACCTTCCATTGCCAGCTCTTCTACCCCACCTTTACCCAAGTAGATGCCATCAAAACATAAGACCCTACCACTCATCAAATCAGTAGACCAACCCATTCCCCCTCCTATAAAGCCTCTTCCCTCACAATCATCCACACTTGTACCCAAACCCACACTCACTTCCCATTGTGATCCATTAGCGGGGTCCTACACCAACATTTTAACCAATCTCTTAGAGAATTTATTCATCACATTACACGTCACTTTGACCTTACGATCCTCTCAAATCCAAACCAAACAAGTTTGATTAAACCAAGATTTATGCCTATCATCGTGTGCATTGAGGACATGATGTCAAAAATTGTAAGGCTTTGAAGACCGTTCTTCTCTAACTTTGTCCTCCTAAACAAAATTTTGATGATGATGACCTTCTTGATGAGGACCATGCTCCACCTTCACCTATCACCATACATCATCATCTTTCTTTGCATTCAATGACTAGTATCTCCACCCCCACAATCATTTTTCCCACCTCCAAAATTTGAGATCAACATGGTCCATATTAGAGAGTTGGCCAAATCACCACCCAAATGTTAGTGTGCCCTACTCATCTCACAAGGCTCTTATCCATCACTAATATTTTTACCCTCATGGCATTATAAATTTCATGACACACCCTCTCCATCCACCTCCCTCGCATTAACATGGTTCACGTTGGTACACATGTTAAGAAAGACAATGGGCAAAGAAAAATAATCTAGCCCATCAACCAACCCCATACCCAACATACCATCTTCACTCACTCCCAAAATCACCATCCACAGACGTACATACCCTATCTTTGATGGGGTCACCCATCGTGCAATGGTAAAATAATTACATCAGATCCTCTAACAGATGTCTCTGTATGATCTTGTACAAACTTTTGAATCCCACAGACAATCCCTTATCAAGGTTTTACAATCAATTGAAGTTCTACCCTATGACCCCACACTAGTGGCCTCGATTATCACTCCTCACCACGTGGCCTCACTTACCAAATCATCTCCTTATTCTACCCCATGCCCACTCCTCACATCACCGACCTCATCTTCTTTTGATGAGGATATTATACGTCTCCACTCAGATGACCTTGATCCCACCCTATTCATTTCCATCTATATCGATAACATACGCAGTATGACACATCATGATTGATGGTGGTACTAGCATTAACATCATCTCCTCCACACATACAATCAAATGTATCCCTTCCAAATGTATGCATAATAAAATAGTTATGTTGCGCTCCTTGAACGATGCCATCACCTCCACCCTTGGCACCTATTATCCTTCACGATCCGCGTAGGCCCTCGCACTATCCCAAAACTATTCTATGTCTTAGAAGGATATTTCTAGTATAATCTATTACTTGACAGACTCGGATTCACGTCATGGGTTGTGTATGTTAAACTTTACACTTCTTATGTAAAATTCAAGCATGACAGGACATAACTACACCATCTTTGTTGACTTGTCACCATTCAAAACTTATAACATGTTTTACCGACCCAATGATGTACTTGTACCAGTCAAGGCATCTTCCACTACCCCCACTTCTCCTTCACCCACAATCCCATCCACCAATGCTATCCACCACCTCTCCCGCATCTAATTATTCTATTCCTACTACCACTGTAGCTTCCACAACTGACCACTCTACTTCCCAACCAATCGATACCCCTCCTATCCAATCATCTAGTGAGTCGTCTATCCCACGATACCCGGATATCAACTATTGATGACTTAGAAGGTGTTTTTCAATGCCTCACTCTAGGGGAGTAGCGCCTATACAATATCAACACATTCCTCACTCCACAAGAGTATGGGAACCTATGCCAACACCGTAGTTATGACTACCACGTAGGCGAGGTTTTCCTTATGGTCCTCCCCACCTTCATACTAATCTAACGTATGGGGGACTTGATATTGCCACTTATTCACCTAAACCTCCATTCTAAACATGACCATTTTCATTTGACCTCCAATCCCTTACTAACCATTGCTTCACCCACACTTTCCTTCACCATGCACATGGAAAGGCTTTGGTTTCAATTTTTATGAACAAGGCCACCATACTGTCATTTCATGTACCACCCGTAAACATAATTATCGTAGTGACATTGGATTTTCCACATCACCTTACAAGAAGGAATACGATGACCTTATTGAGGAAGAACAAAACCTTCTCCACCCCATTCACCAACATCACCATCTTCACCTACATGAAGTCTATAGATCTCGAATCTATTCCTCCTAACTCTTTTTTTTTTTCGTAAACATGATTTCCTGGGACTCTCGACCTATCAACATAATGGTGAGGTTCCTTCTTCTCTTCCTTCCTTTATCCCGACATGATCAATGATGATACACCTTCTATTAACATTATTCAATGTCAATATGATGAGTCTATCCTCACCTATTGGGTGCGGAAGATTCTTATATTCATCAGTCGTTACCTCTCGAGATGTAAACCATGTTGAATGAATTAAATATCAAAATCAACATTAACACTCGTGATGACCCGCACATTCTAAAGATAGGTCGGTCTTTAGATGTCTTGAACATGAAGCTTATACCTCTTTCCTCTCGAGACCATAAAACACTTTTTCTTGGTCCTATGCCGATATGCTGGTATTGATCCACAAATTGTGGTCCACAATATTATAACCATTCCCGATGCCAAAACCATAAACAAAAGTATGTTGAAAATGCATCCTCGCATTCTCTTCTTGTGAAAGAAGAACTTCAACACCTTCTCTCAGTTTCCTTTATCCTACCCATTGACTATCCCTTATGGATTTCTAACATCATCCTCCTGTCACGAAGGAAATAGGGGACTCTACATTTGCACAAACTTCTATGACCTCAACCTAGCTTGTCCCAAAGATGATTTTCCCTACCTAGACATTGACCAACTAGTTGATCTTACCACCAGCCATGAAATGCTATCACTCATGGAAAATTTCTCGGGTTATAATCAAATACTACTTGCTCCAGAAGATCAACACAAAACTACCTTCATCACTCCTTGGGGACCTTCTGCTATCGAGTCATGCCTTTTGGCCTTAAAAACACTGGTGCTACATATTAGTGAGCCATGACTTATATCTTCCATGACATCATGCATTGCATATTGGAAGATTATGTAGATGACCTTCTTGCTAAATCCAAACATCGGGTTAAACACCTGATAGTCCTTAAGGTCATCTTTGATCGCCTTATCAAGTATTGTGTTCATCTTCAACCTAAGAAGTGTGTCTTTGTGGTACTTTTAGGAAAACTCCTTGGTTTCATTATTTCTTTGCATGGCATAGAATTTGATCCTGCTAAAGTGAAGGCTATTCTCGAAATTCCTCCACCTACTAATCTTTGACAACTTCAAAGCTTGTAAGGTAAGTTGTAATCAATTTGTCATTTTATCTCATAAATTTTTAACCACTGTCAACCATTTCATCATCTCCTCAAGAAGGACATCTCATTCAAATGGGATGATGAATGCCATAAATCCTTTGATGCCTTAAAAAATACCTTCTTCAACCACCAATGCTCATTCCTCCTAAGGATGACCAACCCTTTTACCTATACATTTCCACCACTAACCATTCCTTAGGTGCCATGCTCGCTCACCACGATGAGCATCACATAGAGAGCAAGTGGTTTATTACATAATTTGTACCCTTTTGGACTATGAAACTAGATACACCCATGCCGAAAAACTCTTCTTAGCCTTAGTTTTTTTTGTCACCACCAAGCTTCATCATTACCTGCTCAACCACAAAACCTTTTTCATCACCAATATTGACCCTCTACATTACATGTATGCCAAACCCTACCAACATCAACGTGTTGCATCGTTGGCTCATGCTTCTTTCTAACCTTGACCTCAAATTCATCCATCAAAAGTATATCAAAGGCCAAACCATCGCTGACCAACTAGCAAACACACCTCTTTCCGGAAATCAACCCTCTAACTTTGATTTCCCAGATGAATCCATCTTTACCTCTTCTTCGGGATGATACCACTTACCAAATGACCTCTTCTTTGATGGTTCCAAATGTCAACATGGGGGTGACACTAGAGTTATCCTCATTCCTCTCAGTGGTGAAACCATGCCTTTATCTTTCAAACTAGATTTTGATATACAAACAATATCATTGAATACGAAAACTCAGTAGTATTGGGTCTCCAGGTTGCTTATGCCTTAGATGTTAAGTCAATCAATATCTTTGGTGATTCCCAGCTGGTTATAAATCAAGTCAATGGTATATACCAGTGTCATAATGAAATAATTCAAAAGTATAAACATCATGTAGACATACTTTTGACTACCTTTGACCGTTATGAACTTCAAACCACCCCCATGTTCTACCAATAAATTTGTGGATACCATGGCCTTCCTAGCTTCTCAGATACTCACTTCACCTGCCGACTCTAAAATATTTGTCACAATACAAAGGTTGTAATCACCCTCTTATTTACCTCGTGAGGTCCACTCCATCGAAACCGTTGCACCTGACCCACGTGACCTTTGGTATAAGAAATTTATAGACTATCTTTCCCTTTCCATTCTACCTTCGATCTCACTCGTAATGGACAATGTGCCTTTCTTAAAAGTGTCTCTCATTATGTCATCATGGGTGGTCTCCTTTATAAATGTGGCTTTGATGGTATTCTCTTATGATGCCTTACAAGTTCTGAAATTCCCTACACCATCAAGGAAGTTCACGATGGAATTTTTGGAGGCCACTTTAGTGGTTTAGCTATCACTAAATGCATTCTTCACCTTGGCTATTATTATCCAACCCTAAACTATGATTATTGTGACTATGTCAAATGTTGTGTGAAATGCCAACAACATGCTAATCTTCATCACACACCTAGTCATGCCTTACAGGTCACACGAGACCTTTGGCCTTTTTCTCAATGGGGCTTGGATCTTGTTAGAGAGATCAATCCCCATTCTTCACAATGCCATCAATGGATTATAACCACTATTGAATATTACACTAAATGGGTAGAAGCCATTCCCTCATTTCTACAAAAGCTGAGAAAATATGTGAATTCATCAACCATCACATCATTTTATCGCTTTGGTGTTCCTCACCATCTCATCACTGATAATGGAAAGAAATTCAAAAAAAAACCCTACGTAAGTTATGTGACGCTTTTGGCATCAACTCAGTTTCTCATCACCTTATTACCCAAAACCAATGGCAAGAAGAATCAACCAATAAAACCTTGAACAAAATTCTTATGAAAGTAGTTGATGATACTGGGAAGGATTGGCATACACACATTCCTTTCACCTTATGGGCTTATCGCACTAGTATTCACACTTGACTACTGCCACACCTTTTTTTTGGTCTATGGTACGAGGTTGTCTTTCCTCTCGAAGTCCAGATTCCATCTCTCCACATCTCACTACAAGACATGCTCAATGATGATGACTTTTTCCAGATCATTTAGCACAACTTGAGTTATTAGATGAATACCATCTTAATGCTCTTGATCATCTCCAAATCTACCAAAAATGTATCAAGTGTGCCTATGAAAAATGTGTCCATAAACAAACCTTCCAGGTCGGTGACCTTGTCTTGAAGGAAAATCAACATGTAACCAAAGAAGAGAAAAGTAAATGGGGAAAATTTTCTCCTAATTGGCTTGGACCCTATATCGTTACCCATGCCTATGGATCATGTGCTTATCATTTGTCTTCACTCAAAGGTAAACCCAAACTTGAGCCCCTCAATGCCTTGCATCTTCGACCATTTTATTGTTGACATCAAGTCCTATATCACTTTCTATCAATTGACTGCTCATCCCTTGAGTGTTGTTCACCTTCCATATTACCCATTTTTGAGGATCAACGACTAAACAAGAATCATGTGATTACCCATCACCTTTCAGCCTTATCTTCAATATGAGTACCACGACTCTACTCATAACATGATTCTCATGGATACTTTTCATATTTTTAAAGATGGAATCCCATGGTCGTTCATCACTTGAAACCACCTCTTTCATAGTTAACCTTTGTGTGCTATGGTTTTGTCTTCTAAACAAGAACCTAATCTTCCTCTATAGTCTTGTCCATGACTTAAATGTCCAAAAAAAAAAAATGGGATTCAACTCCTTGAGTCAAACTTCCAAAAAATATGACTCCCAAAAAAGGGACATCTCTTCTCTCTATCTCGCCACTATAAATAGATTGCTCCCTTGAAGGACAACTATATAAAGTCATTACAAAAATACAATAAAATATCAGAAGCTTCCCACATCGATCAGCTTCGTGAAGACCTCAAGGAGATAATATACTCATCCCATATAGACTTCCCACATCAATCAGTCTATTAAAAACAAACAAATGAAGAAAATGATAAAATTTTTGTCATGGACTTGCCTATTTTTGATCCTGGGTTTCTTGCTAGGTAAACATGTTGTCATACACTAAGTTACGCTAAACCACCCACTTTCACCTCATTTCCTTTTCACCCTAATTTTCTCTCTACTCAAGGGAATTTCAACTGTGACATTTCATGATCATGTGACTTTCTTCACCCTTAGAATAGTCCATTATGCAATGCCTTTAGGGTCTTACGTTCATAAGCCCATCTGGGGTATGGTAGACTCATTAGGTTCTTATCAATTAAGTGATCTTTTACCACCTCTTACCATTCACCTTCCTCATTACTTATTGATTATCCTATATAGGACTAGACCATCGACACCTACATTTTCACCTCTCAACCATGCCTTTCACCTAAGACTCAACCATGCCTATGACCTACACTCAATCATGCCTAAAATCTACCAACCCATTCCTCTAATTCATCACATTCTTCCCTAGCTTATGGGAGAACTACATCGCCTGAGGCCCCTTTTTTCGGGGCTATGTAGGCAGCACTCCTAGGGCATGGGGCCCTTGGAGGTTAGCTCGACCACTCTTTACCCTAACCTATTTTCCCCATTTTCCTATTCATATTCTATCTTAGTTTCCATTTTCTACAACACTTGGAAATTAATACAAACATACATATCTACCATGTTATCACATCATAAAAACATCCAATCAATCATTTCACATTTCCATAATATCAAAGATTTTGGAAATCTACACCATAACATACATATAACTCATCATTTATTTCCCATGTTACCAATAACTTAGACATTAAACCAAAATCATAAAGACCATGCCTCAACCAACTCCACCATGCTAATTGACCTAACTATGACCTAAGTGACCTCACTCAACCATGCCTATGACTTGACTCCATCATGCCTAATCCACCTAGCTTCCATCACATAAACAATAACACTGGAAATTACACACATAACTAAAACCTCATACATGTATCTATTTGGCCTTGCTAAGCTTTCTTTTTCCTACAACCATTAGTGCCAACACACCTTTTATCATTCCGGCCACCCATTGAACCATACCTACAAGCTCAACCTACCCCTACATCTCCTTTGTTGCGTCTTAGGAGTTGTTATTTTACCTATACCTTGGCCTTACCATGCCATGACCTATTTTCTGAACTCGACC
This sequence comes from Taxus wallichiana var. yunnanensis, assembly GCA_018340775.1. Classification (NCBI taxonomy): domain Eukaryota; kingdom Viridiplantae; phylum Streptophyta; class Pinopsida; order Cupressales; family Taxaceae; genus Taxus; species Taxus wallichiana. Next base: position 375,773,225 of record CM031244.1, on the reverse strand, counting down.
TACTTGGTGTGACCATTGACCTTATGCACTCACTATACCTTGTGATGTTGTTACCTATGTTGTTTTAGCCTAACAACCATACCTTGCCTATTGCCATGTCATTTATCCCAACCAAACCTTTGGTGTACTAGAACATACCTAAATGTTCTTGCACCTGACCTACATTGTGTTTCCAGACCATATCCTATACCTTGGATACTTGAATCACCTCACCCTTGTTTGGATAAACCTATCGACCTTAGATGATGTAGAGTTTGCAAGCTCTTCAACCTGGTACCGTGTTGCAATCTATACATGTGTGTGCATTTGATTGCCATTACCCATGACCCAATTTTGACCTGGCCTATTACCTATTACTAAGTTGACCATCACCCTTTCCCATAGTACTCAAACCCTTCCCCACCTATCTTCACCACTACACATTTATCAAACCACTCACCGATTCCGTATTTCACCTCATCAGTGCCTGGTTTGAGGGGGATCACCTTCACCCACACATGGGGCAATCACTTCCTATTTTTTTCAGTGCATCACTTACAATACAAGCTACAAACAAAAAGGGGAAAAATGTAGACACCAAAATTGGGTCACACTCCCTTGGTCCCTTTTGAATAGCCAACTTAAACATATTCACCTAACCATGACCCTTTTACCCCACATTAATATTAATTTAATTATTTATAATTAAATTAATACTCATCCTCACTTCATTCATTATTTAATTACCTTAATTAAAACTAATTTCCACCTCACCTAGACACCTCACCACCTCATCAAAAACCTATTTTAACATATTTCCCTTTACTAGGACTCAACATTCACTCACCATAACTAACTAAGACTTAGTCATACCTACCTTAATGAACTAAGACTTAGTTTAACCCTAAAATCATATGCCTATTCTCCCTCTAACCACATTCCCACTCATTAAAATGTAACATTCGTTTTGATCCGTGAGAGATAGATAGAGCTGGCCCAAAAGATTGCCAAGATCTGGCATTTTTAGTAAACCTAGGATTTCCCACCTTAACCGACGCCGGTCAACCCTAAACTGATGCCGGTCACCCTAAACCATCGTCGGTTACCATATATCCATTTTGGTAACCTTGTTTGAGAGGTTGGAACATTTTCTCAAGTTTTGGAATAAAGGAGATCTGCATGCAAGAAAGAACCAGAGCCCTTTCACATGTCTAGATAACCATAGCCTAGCACCAAGACTGATTAGAAGGTATTTGCATTCACAAAAGCATTCAGAAGCACCATAACAATGAGCACCATTCCATAGATCAACTATCACCAACATCTCCAACCACCTCTCCACCACTACAGGCATTTAGAACCCTTCTTAACTCTAAGTAAGTTGGTTTCTCCTCTATCACTTGTAGTTGTATTCTCTATTTTCCTTCATCTATTCATTGTTCTTACTTAGATCTATCCCTCAACTTCTCTCTATCAACCACCCCCTCACACCCCACCTAAACTTCACAAAACCTATCCCAAAACTTTCCCCCTCACGTAGACCTCACAAACACCCTCCAAACTCTTTGTGTAATCAGAGAGGACCCAAAAATGTTCTACAACATTCCTAGTTCTCCCAGTCACCAAAACTAGTTAACCATAACCATATGGTTGGTTCATCTTATACCGACATTGGTCTCCTCAATCGATATCGGTCCTTTGTGATTATCAACCCAACCTAAAAACTCAACCCTTAGCCTATCCTAAACCTCACTCAAAACCTTACCACACCTATTTTGGACTGTCACCTCACCCTCCCCACAAAGACCTTTCCAACTCTCTATTCCAAGATAGAAGAGAACCCAAACATCCTCCACCTGACTCCCTCGATGACTTTTCCATAGTTATCAACATCAATCACCCTAAACCGGTATCGGTCCATACCTAAACCGACATCGGTCATCCTAATCGTTGTTGCCTCTTTGTGTCTTGGTTCCAGACCAACAACCTAAGTATCACACCCAAAACAACCCAAAATATCACCCAACCTTACCAAGACTTTATCTGTGACCTACAAACCACCTGCACTACCCACAACCCAACCCAAAACCTTTACCTGCATAACATTTTAGTATTTAATCGGATCAATGCTGATAGTAATATGAGGCACCCAAATCAGAATGCTAGCACTATATTATTTTACTTACATGTTTAAGTTGTTTTATATTGATTTATAAATAATGGATTGACAACCTTCTAGGATTATCATACTTCCTAGATCTAGCATACACTAGGTAGTCCACTGTCATATATTATTTAACTCTCTTTTGTGGTCTTGTTTTGTATTTCAGGTAGTTCCTCCTATCTAAAAGGAAGCTCTCATAGTCAACATTGGATCAAGAAGTTAGAATGCACAGCGAAATTCAAATGACCATCACAATAGGTATTCCTCCTTGGCCCATACCCTTATTTGTTTCATCTAAATCCTTAAAGTAAATGACAAAACAACAATCTTGGAAAGGAGGCTTGAAAGTTCCTAATTCTTAAAAATATGTACTTTCTTAAGATTTCTAACTTGTGTCACACGTCTAAGTTCTCGCAACCAATGCGCAAACCCTTGGAATGAACTTCCAACTTACATTTATAGAATAATTTGTGAGAGAAAAGAGAAGTCATACATTCCTTCCTAAAATTAAGCCACATGATGGTCAAAATTAATTACAAAGTTGGTTAAACCACTTAAGAGTCTTCCATCACGTGTCATTAATAAAAAGGTTTGAACTTATCTTCTCATTTAATTAAAAGAATATTTAAATAAATTATTTTAATAATAATAAAAATATCATTATTAAAGTATTTTAATAAAAGGTTAATTTAATAAAATTATAGGTGGGACCCCAAGGTTGGTTTACATTGAAGGGGGATCAGTTAAAAGAAGGGCCAACTCGGTGATTGGCTCACCGCCAACTCACCGAGTTGGTCAACAAGCACCCCTAGTAATCTCCTCCACCCACCATCGAGCTCTATGAGCTCATCTCAATATTTGAGTTAATTTCCATGAGCCAACTTGTTAATCGACTCATTTTTAACTTGAAAAGCTAGCTCGATTTGAGTCATTGTGACTCACTTATTTAGCAAGTCAAACTCTTTGTGCATAGCCGTGTCAAATCTTTTTGGAAATTGAGATATGTTTCTTTGGTGAGCACCTCGCTTGTGAGCTTTAGATTTTCATTCTCCTTGAGCAACTTGGCCATCATTCTATCACATTGATGGAAATCCTTTCCATGAGCTCTTTGTGCATTGGCCGATCCATCCTATGTGTGTCAATATCCTTCAATTGACTCGGCCTACACCCGTGCTTGGTAGAATCATCTCCATTGAGCTCTCTCTCATTGTATGGTTCAACTCGGAGAGTTAAGATCCATCACACATGAATTGGTGATTTCTACATCCACGTCATATTTTCTTGCCTTGGTGAACCCACCTTGTCAATTCCATAGACCCTCAAATTCTTAGAGCTCATCATTTCAATGATCTCAACCCGATTGACTTAGCCATTGCTATATTTGGTATGATCTCTCCTTCATGAATGTACCGAGCTCCACCACAACCTCACCATCAAGAAAATTGGCTTCATATCGGCTCATCTTTGGTGATGCATCGAGATAACATCAAATATTTTCATCGAGTTCATCTTCCTCACCATCTCGCCACTCCGTCAACTCAAAACCGTAAGAATGGATCAGCCAATAGCTCACCATTCATCGACATAGCTCAGTCATTTGAAATCTTCTCATGAGCCCATCAAGCTACTACACATTTCCCTACTCTCCTCGGCCCTGCTATCTTGGGCTCGCTTTCATTACTAGACCAAGATACTTGTCTCATCATGTTCACATACCCACGTTTGGCCATACTAAGATATTCCACTTCGCACATCTCTTACCAACCAACCATGATAGCTCGGTCTAGTTCCTTACTACCATGAACCCAACCCTATGACCGAGCCATTACATTAAAATCACTGAAAAAGCCATTCCTTTTGAGACCAACCTCTCTATGCGATTCAAATTTTTCATTATGTGCCAAGTTAGTCTTACGAGATCGGTTGAGCTCTTCTTCACGTCCATCTACCAAGTTTGATGTCTCTCCATCCATCAGATTATCATGGACTCCCTTCGATCCATCATGCTAACTCAACCTGACGAGCTTCAACATTAATGACCACCATCTTTCTCAAATCGATGATCAAAACATTTGCATTCGGGCTCATCTCTAGCTCCAAGATCCCTTTCACATCCATTCGCCAATAATTTCATTGAGTTTTTGATGCATGGCTCACGACTTGTATAAGAGCTCAGTCAATCATTTCTCCCTCTCTTTTTGATCGAGCTCACCACTTGATTGGCTTGTTTTAACATTTTTGATTCAACTAAGATTAAGCTTTCCTAGCTCACTTTTAGAAGCTCCATTTTACATGTTGCACATCTCCTACTTGAGCTCACTATTGGGCTCATGCTAACTCAACCTCATTGATGCAAGTATATAAAACCAATGCACCATTTTTTCCAATGTTTCGTTTTGCTTGGTCTTGTTAACAACCACCCGCATAACTTAAGAATGACTCGCCATATTTTCCATGACCGTTCAACCACTCATACATGCCTTAATTCTACTAACAACCTACCTAGTTTTTGGAAACCATCTTGGACCTCTTCTTTGTGAAAAATATCATAATGGATGGCATTATGAAATCCCCACTTAAAATTGGTTTGAATTCATCCCAACTCACGGAAATCCCATTATGGTTTTCAATGCATTATCACCACCATGACGATCAATACCCCAAATTACCCACACATAATTAATGACTTGGCTTACCAATACATTATCTCCACCTACGTAGAAAGAATGAAATTCTCCCAAGTCAATGCCTTAGCATGGATTTGAAACCTGAATTTTCCTTCTCAACTGGAAAATGACCCAAAAACTTTGAATGCTCATGACCTTGTCTAAATTAGTCGAGAGCAAAGCCAATGTTCACAAGTTTCATTTGATTTAACTCTCACCAAGTTAGTAGTTCCCAATGTGGCCCGTTCATATTTAGTTGGAGACCCACCCTTCACTACACCATGTAAGTAGATCATACGATCTTGCCTCGATGTAGACACTCCTAGTGTGTCATTTGGCTCTTATGTCTTACACCACCTTTAGCTCGATGCACACACCCATGCTTCTAATGCACCATTATCGCTAACCATCACATGTTTCTAGAAATCGCTAATGCTCCAACTCCCTGGTGACTCACGTGGTGAATTTTCGGTGACTCGAGACTTCTCCCTTCCATGGCATGTTCTTGGAATTGTCTTGTCAATTTATCAAGATCAACTCGATTGACCACTAGCTCATCATGTCGAACTCCTCTAAAATTCATTCTTCTTTGTTGATCTCGATATCACTCACCTTGATCACTCCAACTCGGTGAGGCTAAGCTCTAGACCTTTATGTCTCACCTCCAAGACTCGTTGAGCTCCCCATATTTGCACCGACATCCGAACTCGATCAAGACCTATTTGATGGGCTCGCTAAGCCATACATGTACTCATCCTAGCTTAGTGTCCCGATATACTCTCTTACTCAAGTTCTTAGTTTAATGCATGGCTTCAAAACTACAAGATCAACACATTCCTTTCCTTTAATGCATGTCCTTGCCTCGGCTGACATGTTCATCGATTATCCCAAGCCTAGCTCTCAATACAACTCAACGTCACTCAACTCAACTAAGCTTTGACAACTCGTACAACCCCAATGATGCATAAAGATGAACCCGATATGACTCGGTCCTTATATAAGATATCAACTCACCGAGTCCCTCACTGAGCTGATTGGTGAGTTGATTGAGCTCAAATACCCTTTTGAGGCATTCCCACACCTTATATTGAAATCCTCGAATCTCCCATATTCTTCTTGAAACCTTAGTATCACGAGAGACATAAATTATCCTCAACATGATTAATTAATTTTAATTATTTTATGTCCATGATGACGAAAGTGGGTCCTTAGGACTAACATTTTATTTTGAACATAATAGGACCTCGTTGTCAAATTTTTTTCTATGTGCACAAAATTGGATAACATTTTTGGTGACCTCTCGGGATGATTTCTACTAAGCATGATTCCAGTAGCCTTAAGTCATCCATTAGGCATGGATTCAATATTTGAATCCTTGAAAGTGATTTGATATTTTGTGATACATCCTAAAATCTTCCTTAGTATTATTGATCTTGAACTCTCTGGTAATGCTAGGTAGGAAATATACTTTGAAACCAACGAATGATTGACACTTACAGAGCACTATAGAATTTTGAATGAAGCATATGAGGAATTGGGGATATCCTGAAACTCTCTTTGAAACCTTGAACCTTATTTCTCCTTGACACCTCCAATGATGATACAATGTGCAAGAACAACAAAAACATGACAACAAGGAAAACAAAAGCAACAACCACACACAATAATGTGTAAAAGCACTTGGAGGAAAACACCTAAATAAACTATACAGGGGGAAATAATCTCAAAAGAAAGCTTTGAGATGTATCCCATTCACATGAATGGGAAATTCTTTCTCCATTGAGCCTTGAAAGATGAAATTAATTCACCTCTTTGCAACTCGTGATAATGTATGGACTGCTCCAGAGAGTGTCAAACTTGGCATGCTTGCCTGGTTTGGATCTATCTTCATCCCATTTTAGAACTAAATCTCCCTCTTGAAAATGCTTTTCGGACGCCTTCTTGTCAAAATATTTCTTAACTTGAGCTGATGTTTCTCCAAAGTATTCATAGCCTTGTTTTATACTTCTTCTAACTCTATGAGCTAAAAATCTGACTATTAGAGGATCACTCTCCATAACCTCAAGATGATGTGCTAACTCTAAAGAAGGTAACTCCAAGGAGAGTGAAAGTTTTTCTTCTCTTCCATATACAAGCATGAAAGGATAATTTCGATGGCCCTTTTAGGTGTGATTCGATCTTCCCATAAAGTAGTCTTAAGTTGTGTATGCTAAGTCCTCATGTTAGTCTCCATTATGCATTTGATAATCCTTGTGAGGTTTTTGTTGCTAGAATCATCCAATCCATTTCCTTGCAGATAGTAATTGGATGAAGTCTTGAGGTAGACCCCATTCTTAATACCCATTCACTCAACTTTAGACCAAGAAAATCCATTGCGTTATCTGAAATGATTGTAAATGGAACACCAAACCTTGTCATTATACCTTCTAAGAAATCAAGAACTACCTTCTCATTTCTCTCTTTCAATGTTGCCACCTTTTTCCATTGAGTAAAATAGTCCATTACAGTAAGGACCCATTTATGTCCATTACTGGATGGAGGATTAATAATTTTGATGAAATCCAACCCCCATTGAATGAAGTGTTGATCCACCTGAATTGGATGTTGTGGAAGAGCTGCCAACTTTTGCTTACTAAGTGAAAAAGGCACATTCTTTGCACTTCTTTACCCAAGAGATGAAAATATTTGAACAAATCCATCCAATAAAACTAGACCACATGATCTTGGTGGTAGCAGTTGTTCATGCAAAATAATGTCCTCTAGATAGGCCATTGTGAAAATCTTCTAGTATCTTACTTACCTATTCCAGTCCCATGCATCGAAGGAGAACACCATTCAAATCCCTTCAAAAGAGAACATTATCTACCAAAACATATGGAATAGACTAAAGATGGAAAAGTTTGTCTTTGATTTTTATCCATGTTCACAAGATATACTCTTGAGAAAAGGAAACTCTTCATTTTGGATAACTAGTCAACCTAATCATCACCTTCATCAATGTTTAGGAGTATCACGTCCTCATCACCTTTTGATTCCATGTTTGTAGCAAGTTGTTGACACAAACCTTTACCTTTGAAAAGTTTGGTAACTTTGATATGTACGTCATACTCCATCACCTTCGTGATCCATCTAGCATGATTTTTGTTCATCTATTTATTCAACAAAAAGTCCTTGACCTGGATGAGACACCATCAGATGAATTTTGTTGTTGGACAACATGTGCTTAAATTTCTTCAAATCTCAAATAACCACAAAGACTTGTTTTTCAACGAATGAATATTTGAGCTCATAGTCTTTGAGGGATTGAATGAAGAAAGCAATTGGTTACTCCATCAGATTGTCATTTTTCTTGGGTGAGGATACTGAAATGCTCTCTTGACTTGCAAAAGCATAAAGAATAAAATATTTATCAAACCTAGGGTTCACTAGCATGGGAGCTTGAGAAATGGCCATTTTATGGCTTCAAAACTCTCTTTCCCTTCCTTTGTCCATGAGAAAGGCATATTTTTCTTCAACATGGTTGTCAGTGGTTTAGCCAATGCTTTGCAAATTGAGGGATGAATCTTCGCACAAAATTTATGGTTCCCTAAAACATCTAGAGACCCTTCTTGTGACTTGGGAGAGATAAGGACATAATTGAATGAATCTAGCTGGATCGATTGATAGTCCTTCCATTGAAACAACATGCCCCAACAACTTCCCTCGTGCACTGTAAAAATACATTTCTTAGGATTGAGTGAAACCCCAAATTCCCTACACCTTCGGAAAACCTTCCTTAGATGCATGATGTGGTCTTCTGCATGCTTAGAGTATACAATTATATCATCAAGGTAAACCAAAATGATATCGTTGATTAGTCCCTTAAATGCCATGTCCATGGCTCTTTGGAAAGTAGCCCCGACATTGGACAATCCGAATGACATTTTTTGTAAGCATATGTGCCCCACTTGGTAGTGAAAGCCATTTTGAATTGATTGGATTCTTGGACCAAAATTTGATTGTAACCCAAATATCCATCAAGAAAATAAAATATTTGAGCTCCTACCACTATTTGAAGGATTTGCTCCATTGATGGAAGAGGATAATGATATTTCAATGAGGCATGGTTCAAATCCTTGAAGTCCACACATAACTAAATCTCTTTGTTCTTCTTCCTTATGGGGACCAAATTGGCTACCCAAGAGGAATGCTTGATAGGAAAAATTATACAGGCCTTGATGATTTTGGTTAGCTCCTTTCTCATTAGTGGCTCAATTTTGGGATTAATTGGCCTTTGTTTCTAATGAATTGGCTTGGCATTAGGATCCAGTTTGATGGTATGTTGTGCTAGACCTGGATCAAAACCACACAAATATTTATAAATCCATGCAAAAACATCATTATATTCTTGAAAAAGTTTGAAAAAATCTTTTTCTCTTCTGAGGTACACACTTTTTCAATCTTAGAAACTTTTCATTTGCTACCTCGACTTCCTCAAAATATTCTTCTTTGACCACCATGTTAGAGCTTTGTCTTTTGGCTTGATCATCTGAATTGAAGATGGATTCTAGAGTAACTAAACCTTTTGGTAGCTTGTTTTTTTCAATTGTATGATTTGATCACCATATGATTCTTACAACTTATCTTGATTTTTTGCAGCAAACTCGCCTCTTCTTGTAGGAAAAGGACAATTTGTTTGTCACTATCAAACACTTTCAGCTACTCACATTATCAGAACTATAGTTGAACCACCATTTTGATATATTTCCACCCTTATTTCATGATATCAACATGTATGTTGTATTGCGAGCCAATTGTAGCAAGCTATTAAGCATCTTGATTTTGATTTCTAAGAACCACGTGGATCCCAAAAGCTTCAAAATATTCAATCAAATCCCAGACTTGGTTCTTGTATGATCTTAAAATATCATTTTTGGATGCACTACATGCCGTCACTTGATGAACAACTAACTTGTTGTCTCAAAAATAGTCAGGGATTTGATTCCCTTCTTTTGAGATAGCTGAATTCCTTGCACAAGGGCCTCATATTCAATAACATTATTAGTACAATTGAATTGCAAATGGAAAGATGAAAATTACTTATCTCCTTTAGATAAATTATCATTAGCATGACAACACCAAATCCATTCTTACTCCTTGAGCCATCAAAGAATAATTTCCATAGTCCTTTAGAATTGTTTTGTGTTTTGACAAGTTGTGGTATGATCATACCTTCTTCATGAATGTAATATGTACCCAATATCTCCTCCAAAAGTAACAAACTATATTATTCCTCTACTAATAAATCAACGTAGGGATCATACTGATGATCTCCACTCACTTCATCCAACATAGTATTAGGAACTTCTTCCACAAGAGTGGTTGGTTCATGATCAATATCTTCTTCTTCTGGGTCATGGATGGTATAATTCCCATTTATGGGACTAGAAGTGTAGGGCTCCACATGATTATGGAAAATTGGTTCCACCCTTATAGTCACTTTAGTTCCGTATTGAGTCCTAAGGATCATATGTGACCAATCAGTTGACAAGTAACCACCCATCTTGGTAGTGAAATATCGTGATAGGAAAATGGAGAAGAGAGGAGGAAGATTGATGAATGATATGTCTTGTGTGAACGAAAAATTGGGACATGCATGGATAGTAAGATGGATTCCTTTGATGACTCCAATGTCCTAACTATTGTACCATCCAATTAAACAAACTCCTCTAGAGACTGGTGTATATTGTATTCCTAACACGTCTACAATTTTTTGGGCATAACTGAGCTACTGGCACTAGAATTGATCATGTAATTATGTACCAAATGATCACCAATGATTAGAAGGAAATATAGAATGGTGGTGGTTTGTTTTCCTTAGGAATAATTTTCCCTTCTGGTTGACACAAACTCATAGTAGTTGTTGCTCCATGACCCAATGATCCATTGGTTGTACCAAAACTGTTTAGAGCCTCTCGTAACAAGTTTCTTTGAGAAGGAATTGAGAGTGTGTCCCACATAGTAACACTCTTAGGTTGGTCTTCTTCATTTGTTCTAAAATAATGAAGGGAATTGCTCCTATTTTTTGACATTTCTTTGGGCATTATAATCCTCTTTTGGAAAGTTCTTTTTGGGTACTATGATTCTTGAAGAACCTTCTTTCCTTACAACTTGGCTAGCATGTGTTTCTGGTGGTTTCTTTCCCACATCTTTATCAACCACCACTTGTGGATGAGGTTGTGAAGTGGATGCTTGATCAGATTTGGAAGGTTGAGATTCATTTCTCTCTTTTTGGAATGAGTGTTTTCTACCATTGATGAGGAATCTGTATTCAACCCATGTAAAAATCTTCTTCTTGCCAATTTAGCAAAGTGGTTTCTTTAGGTGCTTGTGGTTGATCTGCTATTTCCTACGTAGATGAATTTTCTATTGGCTCTGGAGGGGCATATACAATTTGAACCATAAGGGCCTGGCTAAGAACTCCATTGGGGAAAATATTTTGATTGTGGGGTTGAGAACAAGGATAACACCATTCATAGTCTTGAACTAGATTATTCTAGATAGGTACAAGGGCTCTGGAAGAGCTAGCAATAAGAGGATTCCTAAAGTTTATAGGCCTGACATTCACAACTTGACCTGTAGTTTGATTTTGAGGCTGATTTTTCCCTTGAAAAGGAGGATGATTAGCTTGATACTGTTGATTTTGTGGCTGGTATGGATGATTATATTGAAATTTTTGCCTCTTGAGTGTAACAAGCTCATTCCCAAAAGTTTGCAAGTAGTGACTTGACTTCAAATAGATCATTTAAGGGGTGGGGGTAGAATGAGATGGTTTCTTGGAAGCTACTGGGATAGGAGAAATGGTAGGTTGAGTTTTTAAGATCTGAAGACAACGACATTGGTGGTCGTGGAGCTATCTTTCCATCCTGAATTAAGGAATTCTCCACTCTTATGGAAACTTCATAGGCATCAAGTAGTGTATTCCCTCCATGGAATGGATCATAACTACTACATCACTATTCAAGGCTCACAAATAGTACAAGAATGCATTATTTGGAGAAGGATTTATGAGTGCGGAATCCTATTCCAAGTCCTTTGGAATTAGAAGTTGAAATCACTCATGTATTCTTGGGGAGCTCTCTTTATGGTAGTGAGCTATTCCAAAAGTGACAGGTGATCACTCTTGTCTTCAAACTTGTTTACAGATATTTTCTCCTAACTCATCCCAAGTGGTTATAGTACCAACACTTAACCCTCGAAACCATTAAAGTTTTTTCCCTTGAAAGAAGTAGCAAGAAGTCTAACCACAATGTTGTCCTCCATGATATTATGTACTACAAAATGTTGGCTACATCAAGAATATGTTCCACTGGAGTAATGTGAGTTTCCCTTGTGTAGAAGGGTAAAATTTTGAGTGCTACAACAAGTATAGGGTCACATTGTGCCAATAGAAGAGGAAAATTACATTGAAATGGGAGAAAACTTGGTTCCTTGCCATAACAATGAGAGGTTGATTATTCTTGGGTGGAGGAAACCTTCCGTAAGGAGGAGTTGAATGACCCTACGAGGTGATGCTATAATGGGTGATGTTGAGATGCCTCTTCTCCTTCTCCTTGGAGGAGACAAGGATAGTTTGATATGCTGATAATTTCCTTTCTTTGAAGAAGCTCTTGTCTGAATTCTTCACATAAGTTAATGCACTAAGATTTGAAATCCAAATATATAGAGTCACTAGGTACTTTGATTTGTGCAAGTGAGAAGAGAAGTACCAACTCTTGTCCCACCAAGCATGCCAAAAACTGTTATCACCAAATCACTACACCCTCCGAATGGCCAAAATGTGAACATGACGTTTGGTGTGATTGGGTAACATGGGATCACCTCTCAAGCTGTGGGACTTGGGATTGAGGTGAACCTTCAGAGAAGGCCGATCTTCCTCTTCCTAAACTAAGTGTTATACTACTCCTAGTGCAATAAAATGGTTATCTAGACCTATACTAACATTTTCATGGGATTTAGGGAGAGATATTTACAGGAAATAAAACTATATTAGGGATGGTGATGCACCAAATAAAGGGTATTGCTAGAATTTGGGAAAGGTTGTTTTGAAGAGGGTGTTGTACACCACAAGCCAACTTCACCTACTACAACTTAGAAAGGGTAAAAAAATACCACAAACTAAGAAGCATGTGTTCCCTTTGTTAAAATCAACTAGAAAAACAATATTTTGGTCTTCCAGTGAAGAAGAATGAAACTGAGAAGGGTGAACAAGCACCACAACTCAAATACATGCAAAAATCCACCACTTGATAAGCACAAAACTCCAAGAACCTACAATGGAAACTTAAACTTGCACAATGTACCTAGTAAGCATGAGAAAGGCACAAAGAAGTATATAGGATGATGAAAGGACTAACAATAGTCACAAAACACACACTTTTATTACTTCAAAAACATGCACAATGCATCATTACATTTAGAAGAGGAAATGGTTGTCATTATAGTCTTGGAAAGGAGGCTTGAAAGTTCCCCAATCCACAAATCTAACTTGCAGAAGAGAGAGGATTCTTGAAAAATATGCACTTTTCTAAGATGTCTAACTTGTCCAACTTGTGTCACATGTCTAAGTTCTACAACCAATGTGTAACCCCTTGGAATGAACTTCCAACTTACATTTATAGAAGAATTTTTGTGAGAAAAGAGGAGAAGTCATAAATTCCTTCCTAAAATGAAGGCACATGATGGTCAACATTAATTACAAAGTTGGTTGAACCACTTAAGAACCTTCCATCATGTGTCATTAATGAAAGGTTTGAACTTATCTTCTCATTTAATTAAAAGAATATTTAAATAATAATAATAAAAATATCAATTATTAAAGTATTTTAATAAAAATATTAATTTAATAAAATTAAAGGTGGGACCCTAAGTTTGGTTTACATTGAAGGGGGATCACTTAAAAGAAGGGCCAACTCAATGGTTGGGTTGGCCCGCCAACTCAATGGTTTCGCCCGCCAACTCACCGAGTTAGTTGATGAGCTCCCTTGGTAATCTCCTCCGACCACCAAGCTTTGAGGCTCATCTCAATGGGTGAGTCAATTTCCATGAGCCAACTTGTTACTGACTTGTTTGTAGCTCGATGAGCCATCTCCACTTTGAGCCATTATAACTCACTTATTTCACGAGTCAAACTCTTTGTGCATAGCCATGCCAAATCTATATCTTTGAACCGAGTTATGTTTCTTTAGTGAGCACCTCACTTGCAAGCTTCATATTTTCATTCTCCTTGAGCAACTCAGCCATCATTCTATCACATCAATGGAACTCCCTTCCATGAGTTCACTGCGTGCATTGGTAATCCATCCTATGCATGGATCTCCTTTAATTGACTCATCCTCAACCCATGCTTGGTGGCTCATCTTTCGATAAGCTCTCTCTCATTGCTTGAATCAACTTGGAGAGTTAAGATCCTTCACATGAATTGGCGAGTTCTACATCCACGTCATATTGGCTTGCCTTGGTGAACCCACCTTGTCGATTCCATAGACCCCAGGTTCTACGAGCTCATCATTTCACCGATCTCAACTCGATTGACTTAGCCATTACAATATTTGGTATGATCTCTCCTTCACGAATCTACCGAGCTCCACCACAACCTCACCATCAAGAAAATTGGCTTCATCTTGGCTCATCCTTGGATGCATCAAACCAACATCCAAATCTATCCATCGAGTTCATTTTTCTTGTAACTCACCACTCCTTGTAAATTTGACAACCGTAAGAATGAATCGGCCAATAACTCATCATTAGTTAACATAGATTAGTCATTTGAACTCTTCTCATGAGCCCATAAAGCTACTACACATCACCCTACTCTCCTAAGCCCTCTATCTTGGGCTCACTTTCATTACTAGACCGAGCTACTTGTCTCATCATGTTCACGTACACACGTTTGGCCATTCCAAGATTTTCCACTTACACATCTCTTACCAACCGACCATGATAGCTTGGTCTAGTTCCTTATTACCATAAACCCGAGCCTATGACCAAGCCATCACATCAAGCTCACTGAAATGAGCCATTCCTTTTGCGACTAACCTCTCTTTCTTGATACAAATTTTCATTATTCTACTCGAGTTAGTCTTGGCAAGCTCGACTAAGCTCTTCTTCATGTCCATCTACCAAATCTGATGTCTCTCCATCAATCGATTATCATATACTCCCTTGATCCATCATGCTAACTCACCCTTAATGAGCTTGAGAATTCATCCAACCACCATATTTCTCGCTTAATGATCACAAATGTTTGCATTTGGGCTCATCTCTTGCTCCAAGCTCCTTTCACATCCATCTACTAAGAATTTCATTGAGTTATTCATGCATGGATCGCTAAGTCGTATAAGAGATTAGTCAATTGTTTCTCCCTCTTTTATTGATTGAGATCACCACTTCCATTGGCTTGTTTCAAAATTTTTGATTCAACTTAGACCAAGCTTTCCTAGCTTGCTTCTAGAGCTCCATTTTGCATGTTGCACGTCTACTACTCGATCTCACCATTGGGATCATGCTAACTCAAGCTCATTGATGCCAAGTCTATCAAACCAATGTACCATTTTCAACAACATCACCATGTTGCTCGTCTCATTAGAAACCACCCGCATAACTTGGTGAATGACTCATCATGTTTCCATGACCATTCAACCACTCAAACATTTATCATTCCAACAAACTATCTAGTTTTTGGAAACCATCTTGGACCTCTTCTCTACATGGAACTATCACGATGGCTTGCCATTATGAAATCCCCACCTGGAAATTGGTTTGAATTTCTCCCAACTCACAAAAATCCCATTATGGTTTTTCCATGGAATTATCTCCACCATGGTGATCACTTCCCCAAATTCCTCACACGTAATTACCGAATAGGATTGTGAATACATTATCTCCACCTGACAGAAAGATTGAACTTCTCCCAAGTCAATGCCTTAGTGCATATTTGAAACACAAATTTTCCTTCTCGATGGAAAATGACCAAAAAAACTCTGAATGCTCATGATGATTTTTATGACTCAATTGAGTGAGCCAATGCTCCCAAATTGCATTTGATATAAGTCTCATTGAGTTCATCCCGAATGGCCCATTCGTATTCGGGTTAGAGACCCACCCTTCACTACACTTGTGTAAGTAGATCATACGAGATTTCCTTGACTTAGACACTCCAGTGAATCATTTGGATCTTTTGTCTTACACCACCTTCAACTTGATGCACACACCATGATTCTAATGCATTGTTATCACTAACCATCATTGTGTTTCCACCAAAAACCACTCAATACTCTAACTCCCTTGGTGACTCACATGGTGAATCATCAATAGACTTAAAATTCTCCTTTTTGTGGCATGTTCTTAGAATTGGCCTCCTATCGATTTACCGAGTGTCGACTCATTTGACCACTAGCTCATCATGTCGAGCTCCTTTGAAAGTCATTCATCTTTGTTGAGCTCGATATCATCTCACCCGATCACTTCAACTTGATGAGGCTGAGAGCTCTAGAACTTTATGTCTCACCTCTAAGACTCACCAAGCTCCCCTATATTTGTATTGACATCCGAACTTGATTAAGATTTGTTTGATAGGCTCATTGAGCCATACATGTACTCATCGCCCTAGCTCATTTTCCGAGCTACTCTCTCTTACTCAAGTTCTTAGTTCAATGCATGGCTTCAAAACTATGAGATAAACACATTCCTTTCCTTTAATACATGCCTCGACTGACATGTCCATTAATGATCCCAATCCTAGATCTCTCAATGCAATCTTGGATTTCACTTAACTCATCCAAGATTTGACAACTTGTACAACCCCAACGATGCATAGAAATGAACCCTAGATGACTCGATCCTTATATAAGATATCAAATCGCCAAGTCACTCACCGAGCTGATCGGTGAGTTGATTGAGCTCAAAGACCCTTTTGGGGAATTCCCACACTGATATTGAAATCCTCGGATCTCTTAGATTCTCCTTAAAACCTTAGGATCATAAAAACATAAATTCTCCTCAACATGATTAATCAATTTTAATTATTTTATCTTCATGATGACGGAAAGTGGGTCCTGGGAAAACACTTGGTTTTGAACATAATAGGACCCCATCATCCAATTTTGATATGTGCACAAAGTTAGATAACATAATCGAGAAGATAATAGGATAATAATGAAGAGATTAGCAATGAATATTTGGCAAGAAACTTGAGAGAGTGGGCTATCAAATTTAATATCAAGAAAATACCACTAATGGTTAAGCCTTCAGTGGGAGTTGAGGTCCAAAAATAAGAGGTGAGAGTTGATATTGTAGCAGCTACAAAGCAAGAACAAATTTAATGAAGATCAGAGTTAGTGTGCTCGAATGTAGTGTCCATAATGGCACTTTATTTGTAGAGATTGTTGATCCATTATCAACTGCAAAATCAGCAGAAGAGGAGAAAGAATCAAGAGTAGAACAAGAAGAAAATCATGTGCAAGCAAGTAAAGAGAAACTCCCAAGTGTGCAAGGTATATCAAGTGAATGCAATGACCCTCATTTCCTGGCATGCCAAGAGCTTGCAAAACTCTAGAAGGTTGCAGTAGTACACCAAAGTCATCTTCAAGCATTGCAACTAAACACTAGGAGCCTTATACTATTGAAAAAAATCATGCAGGTTCAAAGTATTTGAGTGAAGAGAAAAACATGCAAGAGGTTCCAATTCCTTCTTCCTCCTCATGATCTCAAAACTCTGATTTGGAGGATAAGTTTTAGCTTACTAACTTGATATTCAAAGAGGAGGAAAATTGGGGTAAACAAATTGAAAATTTTGGGTGCATTATCGAAGAGAGAAACTTTTAGCACAACAGGATAATGAGGAACTTGCTTACTTGTATGACACGGGAGAATGCTTTGATGGAGAAGAGCCCATAAAAATCACCATTTTTCGCTACATCATGCATCTTTCAAGAACTTACTACCGAAATAGAGCACATGGAAGAAATAAAATAAGATTTAGAGACCTTTGAATGAGCAAGAAATCATTGAAAGTTTTTTACTTTCATTTGAAAAATATGATTTGATGGAGGAGGATATCTAAGAAGACCGTGCTTCCCCAAAAATTCCTCTAGAGAAACATACTGAAGAGTTTGATCTATCAAATTTCATGCTAGAGGAGGAATTCATTCAATCATAGAGTGGTCTTTGAGCAAAGGAAGAGGAACTCTCAAGTAAACAACAAGTTGCAAATGATTGTAAGGGTTCAAGAACCACTCCATTAGTTGTTGCAAGTAATCATTATGAGATGCAAGAAAAGAGGGGTTCCATGTTTCCAAGAAGGAAGAAAAGTAAAAAAATCTTCCATATCTTTCATACCATCGATTAAGGTGACACATCAGTTATCTGTAGATGTGCAAAAAGAAGAGAAACAATTCATAGATAGTCACCTTTTCCAGGAAGGCTTGCAAGAAGACTTCCTTATTGAAGTTGGAGTTCAAAAAATGGGTAGATTTAACAAATCAGATCTTGCCCAATTAGATACTTGGCTTCATTAGAGAAAAGGAGGAGCCAAGGCTAGTGATGTTTACTTCTAAGCATGAGGATGAACCAAAATGTGCCAAGGATCAACTATCATGCCTCTTGAAATCAGATGAGAAATAGTTAGAGGAGGTGTTTATCTTGCTTCCGGTTGATGCCTTGATAAAGGGAGTAGGGAGCCAATTTGTAGCCAACTTTTCACTCCTAGTATTAACTGTGTTTAATGCCAAATCATCTGTATGCAGAAAATTGTGAGAAAGGGGAGATACTTATCTTCACTAGTATAAGGTTTCATTTAGTTGCTCACTTCTCTAGTTAGTGTAGGAGTAGGAGTAGATTTTTCATTCCTCCAAGTGCTTGTGCACATTGTATTGTTGTTAGAGTAGTTTTCAAATTACCTAAGTGCTGGTGCACATGTTATATTTATCTAATGTGTGTTCTTGCATAGTTAATCATGCTTATGAAAAGATAAATTTCAGAAAAGAGACTCAAAGTTTCAGGAAATAGTTGCTTGTCCTCAAAAGAATTTAAATGTGGAGCAACTAAAATCTGATTTAGAGGCAGTTTTCAATGTTCTCATTCTCCTTGTATCTTTAGATCAGCAGATGAGTTTCTCGTGACCTTCCCCAAATTAGGAAATAAGTCTTGGGAACCCTTTATATTGCAGTAGATGGTAGTCCTTAGTGCTTCACTCAACCTTCAAGCAATGTTCAAGCAACAAACATTAGCCATCGTGTATACCTCTTCAATGCTTGATAATAGTTTTGTATCCTTCAACAATATCCAGAAGCGGGTTGAAGTGGAACCTTCAGAGGAAGAAGGAAAATCAATATTTAATAGAGTTCTATGATGTATTAACATAAAATGTCTTAATTGAAGCTCGTAGTGTGCAACATATGCCAAACATCATTTTTGTGTACTTCATACTTGGAAGATCCATGTTACAGAGAGGAACATATGAATCCTAAGCTTAAACAATTTTCCACTCTCACAAAATTTTAACTTCAAGATTTTCTTATGAAAATTAAGAGTGCAAAGCAAAGTGGGACAAGTCAATGAGGTCAGCAATTTCAAGTGGTTTGGGAAAATTCAATAGGTTTAGGATCATTTTCAGGTATATAATGACTCCATGCCCAATGGATAACTATAGGAAGCTGGTCATACTTCATCTAGCAGGAAGATGGCCCCGTGAGTCAAAAATTATTATCTAATTTCACCCCGAGGTGAAATTGGGCAATAAGTAGGCTCTGCACTAAGGGTCTCTCATGGTCAATTCTTGAAGAGAGAAAGAAAATTTTAGTTTTTAAGGTAGAATTTGGGTCTTTGAGAGATCTCTTGAAAGTTACAAGAGGAAATTTTCCTCTTTTGGTCTTCATAAAGTTCAAAGTGTTGATAAGACAAGGAGTAGCTCAAGCAAGGTGGGCTGCGGGTGACAAAATTGGAAAAGGTTGGTGTTGGGGTCCTGGAGGCACTCTCAAGACCTATACACACCCTTATGGAATTAAAAATCCAAAATATTGTATGAGGAAAGTGTATACTTCAAAGGAATAGCTCCCACTTTTAAAGATAGCTCATCGAGCCAATTGGCAAGTTGTATTGATTTAAGTGAGCTACTAGGTGAAGTCGAGCCTATTTCTATATGAACCGAGCTGTTGGGAAATAATTGTATAGGCCGAGATCCATGTCAAGCCATGATGAATGGAGAAAAATCAACGTGCATGTTTATAATGAACTTGAGCTTCCCACCATGGTGTCATTAAGCATGTACCTTACCTTTGGGACCAAGCTACTCTTTGAGGTATTCTAGTTTTTATAAGGATCCATTGAGCTCTACCGATATTCCTTCATGTCAAGGAAAACAAGCTAAAAGTAGCTCGGGAAAGCTACTTCATGGATCAAGCTATTGTGTGGAAGAATAGATCATAAAGCTCATAATCAAGCTCAAATATTCTGATCCATCCATCTTTGAGCTCATGTGGCATAAGCTGAGCCATTGGTTCAATGATGGGAAATGTAATACATCGAACTAAACATTGCAATGGTACCAAGTCACTATGTGTGGTGATCTATGTAAACAATAGTCAAGTTGTGCCAAGGAATGGAGGGCCAAGTTGTTTAAGGATGGACCAAGCTCTTTCCATTACTCATCGAGTCATTATTAAAGAAGGAGCGAGCTGATCATTTCTTTGATGATCAATCCACCCAAGTGTGGGTCGATGCGATGCATCAATCTCTAGACCAAAGCTTTATGTTTCCAAGATCGACTATTGTGCTTTGTATTATCGATGGCCTAACTATTTCCACATGCTAGATCGAGCCATAAAAGCAGCAACAAATCAAGTTCGAGTTTAGACTTGGTGAATTGATGAGGAAAGAGTTTCCAAACACTCGATTCCGGATCAATCCTTTTAAGTAGAGCTATGGTAAGGGAAATGAGGATTAGTTCGAGGCATGGCCAAGATGAGGACTTAGAGATAGATGGTGGGTCTACGTCATAATGAACTACTGGGGAGTTATTCAAAAGGGAGTAGAGCCATTACATTAAAGATCAACAAGCTCAAGGTTTGAGGCATTGAGATTTGAAGATTATATTCATCCACAAAAGAGTTACTATGGCACATTAGCATGACTTGGATGAGGTCGATGAGAATTGACATGTTTAAATATGGAGGTGGAACACTTAGGAAATCGACGGGTTCTTGGAGATTCTTACAACAAGTGTAGAGATAGGCATCCCTTAAGGCCAATTTTTTTGGGACATTAGTGCACTAAATGTCCAACATTTCCAAAGGAATAGAGGGTTGAGAAAAATTAGAGATGGCGAGAAAAAAAGTGTCAGTAAAGCACTGTGGGACATGCGTGCGGAAAAAGCATAAACTCGCCACATCCCATTCATCGTGGGGTTTGGGCGAGTCAATAGCCGATGCGGGGTCAACATGTAGAGGATGAAATGGTGTGCGGATCGAGCTAAGGGCATGTGAAACATGTGGGCCCAAGGGGTGATTTTTAACCTCATGTTGCCAAGTGGTGATAGGAAGCCCAAATGGCCCGTGTGACTGGGCCATTTGTGCTTGATAAGCCCACAATGCACTCTACACGGAGATGGTGAGCTCACGGAAAGAGGATGACTCGATGGGTAGGTAAAGTGTTGGGTGGTGCCAAGTTGGGGAGATAAGGGGTTAGCACATGGAGGTTAGAAATGCAAGAAAATAGCCAGGTGTGGACGAGATGGAAAACAAATCCCCACTTCTATATAAATGCAAAAATGAAGACATATGGTGAGATGGGAAAAATTTAAATGCTCAAGATATTTAAATGATGTAAAAATTTAAGAAGAGGAGAAATAATTAAGTTGTATTTTTAGTGAGTATTTTAATTGCTTAGTCTCGTGAATATTAAGTAAGCATGACAAAACACAAAATAGTTGCATGTGCTCAAAAGCTCATAACTTGAGCATTTCTCAACAAATTTTCAGAAAAAATTGGTCTCGTTGGAATCATGGTTCTGAGACCTAAACAAAAAGATCAAGAAATTTAGGGATTGATGGAGAATTCATGGTGAAAAATGTAGAAAATGATCCCAGTTCTAAAAAAGAGGCTTCAAGTGGTTGAGAATGCAATTAATGAGGATGAGGAACCATTTTCTTGTGTTGCAAGTTACAAATAAATCAAGGATGAATTTTGAAGATTTCATATCATGATTTTCACCTACTTTGGGTAACTTATAAGTGATGGGAAAGAAAAATATGAGTTTCATTCTCTCTCTTCTCTAATTCTATAAATTGTGATGTGGGCTTATTTGTAAGAGGGAGTTAGTCATTTTCTTCCTTTATGCTCCTCTCTCTCTCTCTCTCTCTTCTTTCTTGGGTTGAATGTGGAGTTTTAAGCCTCCTCTCCAAGCTTTGTAATGGAATTTTCTTTCATCTTTCCCACTAATGTTGTATCATTCAAACTTAATGGAGAAATATAGATTGTCTTTTGTGATGCATCTGTCCATCCTTTGCATATTTTGTTGTCTCTATTTACCAATCTTCATTGTAGGGTATAATGTGCATATTATTGATGTTTATTGCAGGTTTTGAGAGCCATGTTTAGTGGGAAACAAATGGTGTTATGTGTGAATTCATCTCTAGTTTGTGGTGCATCTTGTCCACCCTCTCCTTTTCTCACCTCTCTCCATTTTAGGAAGTTGGATAGTGATTAATAACCTCCTTTTTGGTGTATCACCGATGTTAGTGTAGGTTTATTTTCATGCATCTCTCTCCATGTCTCCTTAGATGTTAGGATATAATTAGGTAGTTTGTTTGCTGTACATTAGGAGTAGTTTGTGGTGTAGTTTAGGAGCAAGAACCAACTTTCTCTAGAGGGTTATCTCAAGCCCACAAGTCCCACAACTTGAGAGATAATCCAATGTTACACAAATTACACCGAATACCCCGATCCATCAAAGCTGTCTCATTTTGGGGTTTGTAATTTGGTGATAAAAATAGTTTCTTGTGTGTGAATTAGCTCTGGAAGTATAATGGGTACAAGTTTCTTGGTTCCCTAGATTCTTCATGGCCTAAAAAGGTCGATTTACATAGGGGCCTTTGTAATGCAAGGATGTGGATGATGGGGTCCCATGGAACAAATTCCATCGGGGTCAAGGTTCCACACATGGGCTTAGTGTCCGAAATGTGAAAATGGGTCGAGAGTTTGTGTAGTGTGGGATGGAGCATGAGTGCAAGCATAAATGGCCCATAGGGAACTTGTTTCCCATGGGGACATGTTCTCTTCAAAAGGCTAGAGGGCTGAAATACAAAGGATGGTAGCGGTGCAATATAGTGCATCGATATGGTGACTATGGAAAACAAGGGGATGTAGGGAACAATGTTCCCAAAGGAACATTGTCCCTCGTGGGTAGTTAGAACCCACAATCAAAAAGAGGTGGCCAAGGTAGTGGAGTGTGGGAAACATATGGCTACGAGGAATGTGGTGTTTCAAGTACAAATGAACCCATTTCCAAAAGTTCAAGTTGAGCCCAAAACCCTAAAATCACCAAAATACAAAGGAAAAGGGGCCAATGTTATTAGAATGTGCACAAATTAAAATAACAAAGGTTAAAAACTAGGAAATAAGAAAAATGGAGACCCCGAACCCGTATGGCTATAATTCAACCCCCCTATGCACCAAATTAGACAAAATCATACTTGTTGGACTTGTATTTACATGCACTACATCCTGAAATCATAAAAAATATAAGTAGGTGGTAGTGGTGAAAAATGTGGCAAAACTCTCCGAGTTCAATATATAACGTCGAGGTAGTTGAAAAGAGCCATTAATGAAGACATGGATGTATTTTATTCTTCCATAAGATAAATTACATGAAGGGATGGGCTTTACATGGATCTCAATGATTTTTTAGGAATTTACTACCCTTTGTTGGTTGGTGAAGCCCAAATTTTTATTTCTCATTATTTCTTCCATATATTGTAAAAGGAGCTCATTTTTAAGGGTTGGACATTTTGGAATGTTTCTCTCTCTTCTTCTCGGTTTTGGGTAGATATTGGAGCTTCAAGCCTCATTTTTGAGCATTGTAATGATGAATCTTTCCTCCCTTTCTCAATGTAATGGTCTGTTTAACTTCTAGAGAAATAAAATTTAAGTTTTGTAGTTATTTCACCCCCTATATATATTTTTTATTGATTCTCTTACCTCTCCATCACATTTGTGAGATATGGTGGTGCATATTTTGTTCTTATTACAAACTTCAATGATGTTGTACTTATAAAAATGGTGCATTGTTTATTCCTATGGTATGTGATACTTTTGTCCACCCTATCCATTTCCATTTTATCCCATTTTCATGCATTTTGAAGTGGCCACACCCCCTTTTCTCAGTGCTATCACCTTTGTTAGTGTAGGAATTTATTTCCATGCATCTTTCTAGCCATTCTCTCTCTCCATGTTCCCTTGGAATTGTTACTTTAGGATTAGTTAGCTGAATTTTACCTTATAGGAGTAGTTTAGCATTAGGATTAGGTAGAGGAATTGAACCTTATCGGAGGTCCATCTCAAGTAGCAAGTTCCACAACTTGAGAGATGGTCCAATGTTACCCAAAAACACCGCGTTTCTCATAATTATGCATTGTATAATTAATTATTTAAATTATTTTTAATTATTGTTGTTATATGGTTTTATTAAACCATATTTTTCTTATTATATTCATATTTTCTTATTATATTCATGGATATAATTGTTATGTTGTTATAACAATTATATCATTATTCATTTGTGCTTCCCGTATGATATTTTGGAAGCTTATGTATTCAGGCATATTGTTGCACCTGTGCAACATATTTATTTGTTTGTATATTGTTGTCCAATATGTATAAATATTGCAGCACTCCATTGTAATGGTTGATTAATTTCACATTAATAAAATATACAGGCTTCCATCCCTATTTGTGAAATTACATTTGGTTTTAGAGTAGGTTGAAGGATATTGGAGGATTGCAGTAGAGTTTGAGGAGCATTGGAGAAGCTTGTGCAAGAAAAAGAGAGCCAGAGTTGCCTCTGCAACTTCCCAGCCCCATCCCCTGCAATACCACCATCAAATTCCTCAAAACCACCATCAAATTCATCAAAACCACCTTTATTCATTGCAATTAAGGTTGAGGAGGATAGAATTCACCAAGGAAGAGATTACAAGCTCAAAGGAAGGAAGAAAAATGATCTAAGGTGCCATACACACTCAAAACCACCTTCATTCTCACCAAAACCTGTCATTTTTTCTCTTTGCTGGAATTTTTCTCAAAACCACCTTTCCAAAACCGTGGTTTTTGAAGAGGTATGGTTTTATAGTTTGGAAGTGTTTAATTACATTTTTCTCTTTACATATAATTGTTTAGCTTAGCCACCCAAGTGGCTAGCATAAATTTTGTAAGACACTTCCCATCAAGAGAGGTCAAGGGGTCAAATCCCCCTCCCTCACCCACTACCAAATTTGGCAGAAAATTTAGTGGAACCACTAACTTTAGTGGAAAATTCAAATTTAGTTATAACTAACTAAATTTAGCGAGAAAAACCCTATTTTAGGAAAAATTTTTTTCCTCCACTCTGCATATTTTTGCATTCTGAGCACTTTTTTTTGCCAAAGGAGGGCTACCTAAAAACTTCATTTTGAGCTATTTTTTAATTTTTTGCTCAGCAAGTCGTATTGGGCTCCACAGGCCACCAGTGCCCACAAAACAAAAACATTTTCCTGCCATTCAATTTTTTCTAAATTTTTGAATGTAATTGCATGTTTGAGTATATTGTACTAATTTGTAGGTTGCCATAGTCAACTAAAAACTTTGTAACTACTTAGAAACTGGCGTAGAATATTGTACTCAAAATCAATAAAAATTGGTTTTGTAACACTCACGAGATCCTAGATCTCATTCGCAACATTTTCGGTATATACGGTGCCTGGGAAGTGCTTACGGGTAAAGCCATCATGACTACTACTACACTTAATGCCTAATATAGCTGCAACAACATCATCTAGGCATCGACCCTTTAAATCGATGGGGAGTAATAAGGTCACAGTGCACACACTATGAGCCATCCCATCCATCTGTGAATGATTACATGACATAAATATGGACTGAGAAATTATCCAAGTATATAGAAAAGTTATGCGTGCGTATGAGGATATTTCTTTGAGCCGGTGTCAATAATCACACAGACCCCTTTCAGTATTATCTTGGTACCATGTATTGAATTCTTTCACGTACGTTAATGCCTCTTTCACGTACCCTTTGGGTATATAGAAAGGGTGAGCTTCTTCCACGTACCACCATGGGTATATCGGAAGGGCACGTATATAGAAAGGTTTGGTATATCAGAATGATGGTATATAGATTGGGAGACCTTATACCTAGAGTGATAAGAGCCAAACCCTATCAGTGATCTCTACAAAATGGGCACCAATGCCCCAAAATTTTTCTTTTCGGATTCACAACTACTCAGAGGAAAAACTACTATTGCATGGAAGACAAAAATTAAGACACAACTTGAGTTTGAAGAAATATGGCCTATTGTGACTGGTACTCTGACCAGATCAACTACTGATACTACACACAGAGGTAGTTTGATAGAGAGATCAGAAAGCCAAACTCATCATCTTGTTTGGAGTGTCGATGATGTGCAACCCCACATTCGATGATGCCACAACAACCAAAGAAGCATGGGATAAGTTGAGCACAAGTATACGAGGCCAAGAACAAGAATGTTATACTAAATTTGTAGAGTCAATTACACACATTGAAGTTCAAACAGAATGAGAAAATGAAGCTTTCTTAAGAAGAGTTAGAGTTGAGGGCTTCACTTCTAGCCCTAGGAGAAGTGGTCTCAGATGATGCTCTCATTCCCATTGTTTTGAGAGCACTCCCCTCTTCTTACCACATTTTTGTTACAACACTAAATGTGTCAGATACGACCAGTTAGTTTTGACAAATTGGTAAAACTTCTTTGCAACAAGAGGAAGCCATACATAATAAGGATGATGAAGAAGAGTAGGCACTTTCTTCACATCAAAAATGGAAAGGAAAAGGTAAAGGAAAACCTAATTCCTATCAAAAATCCCAAAATCAAAATAGTATCAAGGGGACAGACAACAGAAGAAGCAATGTCCAATCTGTAAAAGAGGACATGACCTAAAAGATTGTTGGTATAATACTTACAAGAAAGGTTCATCAAGAAACTCTGGACCTCCACAACAATCTCACAAGGGACATTCTAACTACAATCAAGGGTAGAAAAAGGGGAACTAGAAAAGAAGACCCCATCAAGCAAGGAAATATTGTTGAGCAACAAGAACAGTTAGACAATGAAGACTACTTGTTCACTGCTCGATCAAGTGAACCATCCACGTCATCTAGTGATGTTTGGTATGTTGATTTGGGGGCCACTCGACACATGAAATGGCCATAGAGACTGGTTTATTTCAATGAGGACACACCATCGAAAAATCATGTTTCGTTGGGAGATGATTCTTCATATACAATTCAGGGGATTGGGAACATTTCTCTACCCCTTGGTTCATGCAACTATAGACTATCAGATGTCTTATATGTCCCTAGGTTGAAAAAGTAATTTTCTTTCAGTCAGTCAACTCCTTGATCACAACCTAAAAATTGACTTTGATAGTCATTCCAACAAGAAAACATGTTTAATTGAGATAAATCACGAGGCTCGAAAATAGTTGCAAAAGCCTCCAATGTGGGACACATGTTCCAACTTGATTTTGTTCATAGAGATGATCAAGCACTTGTGGCTAAGAACTCCACCTCAGCATAGTTGTGGCATCGGAGACTTGGTCATGTAAGTTTCAAGTATCTCTTGAGACACTTCGACCGTAAGTATAATATGGTACATGGGCTACCATCTCTTCAGAAGGATATAGACAAGTGTCCTCACTACTGCTAGCAGGTAAAAAACACAGAGCTTCATTCCAGAAGAGTACATATCGAGCTCATGGTAAGCTTGATCTGGTTCATACCGATCTTTGTGGTCCGATGCAACCAAGTCATTCTGGATTTCAGTACTTCATGCTATGTGTTGATGACTATTCAAGGAAAATGTGGATTTTTGTCTTTCGCAAGAAAAGTGAAGCTTTTGAAACTTTCAAGAAGTTCAAAGTAGTTCAGTTGAGAATGAAACTGGTCATCACATCAGAACTCTCCACTCAGATCGAGGGGGAATTCACAGTAATGAGTTCAAAGACTACCTACAAACTCATGGGATTCATCGAACAAATGCCTCCTCCACACACACCACAACAGAATGGTGTTGTTGAGAGAAGAAATCATACTATCATGGAAATGGTGTGATGCATGATCGATGACTCTGGACTTGCAAAGACATTATGGGTAGAAGAAAAAGCAAAGACAAAGTAGTGTATTTGTTGAACAGAGTGCCCATAGTTTCTCTTGATGGAGTAACACCACAAGAAGCATGGTCAAAGTGGAAACCATCTATTGCACACCTTAGAGTATTTGGGTACAAAGCAAGCATGCACATACCCAAGAAGAATAAAAATAAATTGGACATGAAGTCACAAAAACTCATCTTCATTGGGTATAGTGAAGAGACTCTTGGGTACAGATTAATGGATCCTAAGACTAGAAAAGTCTACACCAGCAGAGATGTTGAGTTTTTGAGAAGAAGGAAGCAAGAGACTCCTCCTCAGACTCACCAGATGTAGATTTTTCACCAATTGTAAAAATTGAAGCTGATGTTCCCTCAGAAGATGAAAGTGATGATGGGGATGATGGTGTTGATTAGATAGAACCATGACCCATGAGAATAGTTCAAGCGTATGCCCAAGTGGTGTACTAGCACATTATGAGATGCAAGAATGGATGCTCCACCGAGATACATCCACCCCTGGACCACGAACTCATAGTAAAGAAAGAGAAGAAGTTAACTTTTCTTTGATGAGTAGAGTTATTGAATCTGATGAGCCCTCTATAGTCAGGAAGCCCTATAGTCAAAATCTTGGAAAGATGCCATGGATTTTGAATATCAATCAGTGATGAAGAATAACACTTGGTAGCTTGTCGATCTTCCACTAGGAAAGAAACCCATTGGATGTAGATGGATATTTAAAACAAAGTACAAAGTAGATGGGACAATGGAAAAGTATAAAGAGACTAGTAGCAAAGGGGTATGCACAAAAAGAAGGCATAGACTATGAGGAGACATTTTCTCCCACAACTAAGATCAAAACAATCAGAATGATCTTTTCTCTAGCTTGCATAGTTTGGCTGGAAAGTCCACCAGATGGACGTAAAAAGTGCCTTCCTAAATGGAGATTTACAAGAAGAAGTCTACATGACTCAACCTGAGGGATATGTAGTACCTGGTCAAGAAGAAAAGGTATGCAGACTCAGGAAATCTCTGTATGGCCTTAAACAGGCACCCCGGGCATGGTACATCAAGATTGATGAGCATCTCATACAACATGGATTTGTTAGAAATCCATACGATCCCAATCTTTACCTCAAAAATCAAGGGGGAGATTGTGATTTGTTGTCTATGTGATGATCTAGTCATCACTAGTAGTTTAGTGAAGATGATCGATGCAATGAAGAAAGATCTTAATCGATCATTTGACATGACAGATCTCGGGCTAATGCATTATTGTCTTGGATTGGAAGTATGGAAGAAAGAGAATCACATCTTTGTTTCTCAGATGAAATATACCAAGAAAATGCTTGAGAAATTTAGGATGATGGATTGCACACCAATTGCTACACCTATGGAGAACAAGATTGTAGTTATCTCATTCAGATCCATCTCCGAGGTAAATGCCACTCTCTATCGGTAGTTGATTGGGAGTCTCATTTACCTGACCTACACTAGACCAGATATCAGCTTTGTAGTGAGCTATCTATCCAGGTTCATGCAGGAACCCAAAGTTTGTCATTGGAAAGTAGCAAGGCACATTTTGAGATATCTCAAAGGATCAGTGGATCTTGGTCTAGAATACAAGAAGAATGACAACTTCTTCTTGACTGGATATTGGATTCTAGATCATACAGGTAACATTGATGATAGAAAATCCACTTCTAGATTTGTATTCTTTATGGGATCTGGACCAATATCATGGGGAAGCAAGAAACAACACTTCATTTCTCACTCTTCCATAGAAGAGTATCGTTCTGCAGGAGAAGTTATCTGTGAAGTGATATGGCTACGTCACATACTAGAAGGACTTGGAATACCACAAGACAAACCGACCACCATGTATGTTGACAATGAAGGTGTTCTCAAACTTGTTCACAATCAGTGTTTCATGAAAGAACAAAGCACATTGAGGTACAAGTTCATTTCATATGCGAGCATGTGTTGAAGCACAACATCCACTTCAATTTTGTCCAACAGCTGAACAAAGAGTAGATATCTTCACGAAGTCACTTGCACGTGACAAGTTTGAGTTGTTCAGAGAGTTCCTCTCCTCATCCCTTGAGACAATGCAAAATTAAGGGGGGGAATGTTAGGATAATTAATTATGCATTGTATAATTAATTATTTAACTATTTTATTATTTAATTATTGTTGTTATATGGTTTTATTAAACCATATTTGTCTTATTATATTCATGGATATAATTGTTATGTTGTTATAACAATTATATCATTATTCATTTGTGCTTCCCGTATGATATTTTGGAAGCTTATGTATTAGGCATATTGTTGCACCTGTGCAACATATTTATTTGTTTGTATATTGTTGTCCAATATGTATAAATATTGCAGCACTCCATTGTAATGGTTGATTAATTTCACATTAATAGATGAAACATTGAATTTAAATTCAATAGCAATTATTATGTAATTAGTTATCTTGATATAGTTCAGATTCCATAAATTTTCTTTACCATTTGGCAATTATTTGTAATTAGTGAATCGTCCATAAATCCCATTTACCCATGGTCATAGTAAACCTACCCCTAGCACCACAACAAACTATCACAATTGTTAGTATTTTATGCTTTCTTAGCCAAAGGATTTGAAGTCTCACTGAGATTTTTAATGGATCACCTTCACATTGACAATACAAGATTGAAAACAATGTTTACATCATAGAAGATTATACAACCCCTTAGATCATAATCAATGACATTGAGAGGAAAAATTTAAATTTAATTGAATTCACCATGGGGCATGTGCATGGAAATGGGGGCCAAAAATGGAAAAAATCCACTTTTTGGTCATTTTCAAAATAACATTCTTACATTATGACTCAAAGTGATATAATGCAACTAAGTTATAAAATGAACACGTCATAACACAAACATGTTATGAGTGCAAAAAATACATGCTCGGCTAAGACTACGAGCCATTTCATTTTATTTTTGTAAAAAAATGCAATTTAGTAAATAACCCAAACAAGTTATATGGATTTGAATCTTTCATGTACCACAATTTGACAACAAAAGATACTCCACTTGGCAAAATTTTGACTAAATTTAGGGTATTTTTAGTGATTAAACTTATTTTTCTTGAATTCTTCTTAATTCATTTAATTTTTAATTTTTAGTGGATCCAATCTCTTCACCTGAAAACCCTCCTTCACCTAGAGACCAGGGTGAACAAAACCTACATCAAACACCTCCTTCAATTCATGTACATCCTACTAATACCCAATAAAACCTTGTTGAGATTCACTACAAAAATCTCAAATTCAAGGTTTAATATAGATCCAATGCCATGAGTACCCATCACCAACATATTTCTTTGTCATTAGATTCATTAATATCTAATAATGATAATATGATGGGTTAAATAAACCTATGGGAGGATTAAAAAAATAGTTACAATTTTTATGCAGATAAATTATCTTTTGATGGAGTGAAGAAAAAACATATGACTAAAGATTATTTGTGTGCTTTGTTCACTCGAACCCAAAACTAATGCACCCTTACTATTGAATCTATAAAATATTCACAATCCATTGGTGTATCCATGAGGAGATCAAAAATATTTTTGAGGATAGATTGTGAATTGTTTTCAATAAACCATATTCCAATTTTTTTGAGGTAATATAATATTTCTTTAGGAAACTCTATTGTGAGATTATTCTTAACAAAATACCAAACTATTTTGATATTAAGAATTTCCAAGGTAGAGTCAAAGTTTTTACACATGATAGAGTGGGGGCACAATGTTTATAGAACTAAACACTTAGATCCCTCACTCTCCCATATATTCAACATGTTTCAGTCCCTTAAGTTGTGAAGGAGACCATAAAGGTTGAGACACTCAAGTCTATTAGTTCCTTGACACATTATTTGGTTCAACATGGAGGCCATCTCTTAAGGATGATAAGTTAGGGACTTGAGGCATTAGACATCATATATAATATTTTTTCATGCTTGTGGGAGTTCATGGCACATATGTGGTTGATGAGGTTTCTACACAACATAGTCAAGATGCTCCACATCCTAGTTAGGATGCTCCATGACCTAGTTAGGTTGCTCCACAAGCGAACAAGGTGCTTGAACAAAGGAGACATGTCATGATTATGTATTAGAAAATATATCATCATACATTATACTAGAGTCAACCTTTGGTATTGACCAACATGAAATTTTACATGAAGTTAAATGTAATTTGATATTGGGATTAGAAGAGGCAACTAATTAGAGTGAAGTGCGTGGATTCCTTGGTCATATAGGTTACTACAAAAATTCATCAAGGGATATGCCAAGATAGATGAACCATGGGAAGAAGTATTAAAGATCAAAGGGAAATTCTATTGAGAAGATGTGAAATAGCAAGCATTTGAGAAAAATAAAATAACGGTTAACTATTGCACCTATCCCATGCTTCCCCTCATGGAAATTACCTTTCCTATACATGTGGATGCATCAAACACCGCAATTAGAGTTGTGTTAGCCTAGCATGGAGAAGAGAATTTTGATCATCTAATTTGTTTTGTAAGTAGGAATTTAACACATGTCGAACAAAATTATATAACTACGAGCGTGAGGCTTTGTCTTTGGTGTGCGCACTTCACAAGTTCATGTATTATATTTTGGAAACTCCTTTCATATTTTATACTGACCATATGACATTGAATTACTTGGTTAATATACATGTGCTATAAGGTCACATTTGTAGATGGATCTTATTATTCTAGGAGTTTGAATTTTTAGTAATGGTGAATCATGTCAGAATAATCTAGGACTTGATCATCTATTGTGCATAAATTTTGGCGATGACACGTAGAGTATAGAAGATACAATGATGAGGCACATTTATTCAAGTTGTAGCAGACGTGCCAACGGACATCATAGACATAGAAATATTTTTTGCACGGGTATTCCAGTTGAAGGGATAGAAATATGGATAAGAAGAAAACTAGATATACATGTTTCACCTTATGAAATTGTTTGGGAGATCTATATAAAATGGGTCATGATGAAGTATTGTGAAGACACATCTTGGAGTATGAATGGAAAGTGATTATGGAAGAAATGCATAATGGTATTACATGAGGAAATTATGTTGAAGAATTCACAAAATGTAAGATACTTCTAGTCATATTATGGTGGGAAACAATATATAAGGATATAGAGGAACTTGTTAATGATCATGCAAGCATTGTTAAAGGATCATGGAAGTTGGAAAAAGGCATGAGATGTAATTTGACCCATATCATCAACATAACCTTTTGAGAAATGGACATGTTATCTAAATAGCTCTCCTAGCAATTTTGATAACTTGCATACACATTTGGCCCTAACTTATTCATTGAAGAATTGTGCATGCTCAAAATCACTTTGCACATTCCCTTAGTCGTAGATTACCTGCGTGACCCTTTCCCCTTCTCCTTCCACTTCTCCCTTGCATCCACCTTCTACATTCACCTTTTTCCTAGTTAGCTTCTTCCCATCCCACATGTCTTGTACTTATTACTAAGTCCTTGGCCCTTCATGCCATGCCCATTACTTTGTAATAGTTATGCCTTAACCATACGTTCTCTGCTCACCAATTTGCCTCATCTCCCCGCATGCATCATGCGTGCCCCTCTACGCCTTCCTTTATTTTCTCCACCACACTTCCTCATGCCCTTCTATGCCGATCATGCATGCAACTAGTCAAACTATGCCAAAACAACACGAAATCCTTACAGAGCAAACCGGTGGATGACATGTGTAGAAAATGAAAAATAACCAATACGATTGGCCATCATCTCAGCTAATACGTGCTGCCACTGTGTTTTCACATGCGCCGATGACTTTGACATATTTTTAACAACCATATATTCTACTATAGAGCTTAGATTGATGTGCACTGGATTGTTAGAGAGTTTATGAGATCATCTACATGCCAAAAATTCAAAATTTAAATTTTGGTGGATCTAGTAGGTAAGAAATGGTAAAACGTCTCTTTGAACATTGATGAATAGATCTGATTGCTCCAACCACCCAATTTGGTATGATCCACCCTCCTTTGTCTTCAACATGTCAAATAGGTATGGGGAAGCATACTTCATAGATTTCCAAGTGGTTTGTAGACATTGAATGCTTCTTGTTGGTGGTTGTGTTTCAAATTTGGGTTTTCCCTCCTTTTCCATTCTTCCTCCATGGATTCATCTATAAATGTAAGAGCAAGGCTCATTTGTTATGTTGGAAACTCTTGATCCTCACACATTTTGACAAGGACACCATATTTTTATATTTTGAGTTGTAGACCTCTATGTATGGCTCTTTCATGTGGATATGGCCCTTCATGCATCATTATAATAAATATTTGCATTTTGGAAGTAATAGAAGCATCATTTTATGACTATTATTTGTCCTAACGTGTTTTCATTTATTCTTCTTGCCTTTTATTTTGTGTTGTGTGTCTTTGGTTGTGCTACTTCGGGTCCCCCTAGTTCATATTTGGTTGTGTTCCATGAGAACGATCTGGTGAATGCGTATTTCACTGTGCTACTCATGCCTAGCCTCCTTTCACACATTCCATTGTCATTCTCTCTCAAAAGATAGTGTTCATCCCTCTTTTTGGTGTTATCACCTTTTAGTGTAGTTTACTTCATGTTATCCTTCTTTCCCTGGTCCCTTGGCATTCTTAGCTTAGTTTCCCTTTCAGCACTAGGAGTAGTAGTAGCATTAGAAATAGATAGAGGAACCAACCTTCTTCGAGAGATCCATCCCAAGATGGCAAGGTCCCACAACTTGGGGATGGTTCCATTGTGGTCTTAAACACCTCGGCCCTTCCGAGATCCAAGATGTGGGTGTACATTTGAGAAACCAACGTTTTTGGCATGCCCGATGGGACCATCATTGAAAGCTCAAATTTCATATCTCTAAGTTCTGGTGTGTGAACTTAGTGTTTCATCCTTTGAAGAGGCTCATTTCAAACACATTTGGTGACTCCCAATATTTTAAGATTTCTATTTTAGTAGCATACTGAGCACCTTTCATGAGAAGTACAACAAGCTGAAGATTCTTTTAAATACCTCTAGTTATCCCCAAGAAGAGTTCATTCCAGAAATCCCATGCACGCATCTCTATCTCCAGTGTGCCACACCCATTCAAATCCTCCTCAAAATACACAACTTGTGCACCCTGTAATGGTGCATCAACAACCCCCTCCATTAAGAAACTTTGTAAACTTTCTTATGGAGGGAGTCCTTACTCCCTGGGTGTGTAGCATGATATGCCGAATGGCGTGCTCAAGAGTATTCCTTACTTTACTAGTGAGAATCAAGTCACCCCTCAAGAGCATATCCAGGATGTAGCAAATGTGTGTTCACTCTATCTGATCACACATGATGATATAGTAGTGATTGATTGCTTTGTACCTCTTTCAAAGGTAAAGCACTTCAATGGTATCAAGAGGCTTGAGACTTGGATCTCTGCCACTTGGGATGAGCTGAAGAACAACTATTTTAATTACTTTGATGATAAGTCGGATCACCTATTATTGGTGGAGCAATTGACAACAACAAGGAGGGCACCCAATGAGTAGATGACTGATTTAACATCATATTTCAAAAGACTTGGGACATAATTCCTCTTGTGGTAAGACCTATAGCCCAACATGCTTTCCTTTATTATCTAAAGGTGCTCAACAACAATATTTCAGTTATGATCCAATCTATGGGAGGTAGGACTCTACCAGCTACTTATAACATTATAGTAAGGGTAGAAAATAGTCTCATTCAGGTGGGAAAGTTGGCTCCTAGACCACCCATGCCCTTGTTCCTAGAGATGTCACAAGCACCCCAGCCTTCTGTGGCCCCTATTCCTATTCTTGAGAAAAGCACACAACCATTTTCCTCAACATCCTATTCTTCATCACAACAAAAGGAAAATGAAGAATTAAAGGCCTTGATCAGAAATTTATCAAACAAGGTCATATCATTAGAAAAGTAGTAGGCACAAGCATATAGAGGCTATTCTAGTCAGGTGCATAACCAAGGAAATCAGCCATGTGGGAATCAATATGGAAATCAAAGATACATGCCCAATCAAGAAGAATGATAGATGGCAACCTAATGCACATCTACCCTTGCAAGTTGTTCCTCTGTGCCTTCTCTCCCAAGCACCCAAGCGTTGAGCCAAGCACTTGTCCCATTTTAGAATAATTTGGCACAAGAGTCAGAATGGTGCTTCCTTACAAAATGCCTCATAGTCAATATCATTGTGCTAATGCCACACACATTCAAGCCTTCATGATCTAGAATGCTTCATCCTGTGAGCCCTCAATAAGCACCCATGAAGTAGATAATCTAGATAGACTAGAAGTTCCTCTGAGATTCCAATTTGATGTTCTTTGGCGTGGAGGAATTTTATGCAATCAACCAAGCTATAGAAGATACAAACAGACCGCACGCCCAAGTTTTGGACAACACAAGATATAAGAAAATAATATTAGAGTTAGCGTGCAAGTTCCAGGTTCCCCCAACAACACAAGAAGATCCTCAGAAGAAGAAAGAATCAAACAAGGCATCATGTAGTAAAGGCACTCAAATCCCTATGTAGGAGGCCCCTCGTAAAGCTCTCGTATGAAATAACACGTGCCCTCATTTGGTAGACCAAGCCTCATCCTTGACTAAAATTCAAGCTTCACACCCGAATAATCAATAAGGGATGTTGTTCCTCAAATGCACAAGATGGGGGCTTCCATTTAGCATTGTTGACTAGATGAAGAGAGACAAACATTAACGTCACAATGTGGGATGCCTGACCATTCCATCTCGTGGGATTTGTTGCATGAAAGCTCTCGGTGTAACTCCCATGTGCTGACCAGTTATGAAGAAGCCACACACTTTTGTCAAAATATGCTAAGAAGAAGAGAAACAAGTAAGAAAAGTTTCTAAAACCCCACCCTTCTGTCCTGATTATAGGAAAACACCTAGTGCATAATTGTTTGATTGACTCAGGTGCTAGTACTTTTGTTATGCCTAAGAAGATAGCTGATGTCTTAGGTCTAAAATATAGCCCTTTTCTAAAGGATTCCTATAACTTGATGGCTCAATTGTAACCACCTTAGGAGTCATCAATGATCTTGAGTTAACCCTCCATGCATGTCCAAATCGACAATTACTCAAGATGTGTCAATTATTGACTACCTCCTTTGTTTTCCCTATGTCTATCAAGAGAATTTACTACCAAGGTGGGTGGTTACTTGTCTTCCGATTGGTCTCATATGTTACTCAAGACAAGGTATGGTACCAGGTTTTTACCATACAACCCTTGAGCCTATATTTTCTTATCATTTAGAGCCATATGTCCCATCCCCTCTCCAAGCCAATTGTCTTATCCAAGAAGAACAAGTTTTAGTTCTAAGAGTAGTCTCTTCCACCCTCTGTTCCAGACCTAGTGCTTGATGAATGGGTAGAAAGACATCACAAATTTGATCCCTATGCTGAAGAACTAGAAGCCTATGAAACTGGGATTGGTACTTATTGCATTCTAGAAGAAGATGCTATGCTTCCGCATGTGCTCATGGGAGACAAAGTTCAAACTGGTCTATGGAAGTTGTACTTTGATGGATCTAGAAGTAGAAACAAACATGAGTAGAGTGGTTCTCATTTCCCCTAAGGATGAGAAATTCTTCTTCACGCATAGGATGTAGTTTGCATGCTCTAACAATGTGGTAGAATATGAAGCATTGGTGTGCATGGCTTGCTTATTGCTGAAAAGAAGAAAATTAAAGCACTATGATCTTTGGGGACATAGAATTGATCATCCACCAAGTCACCAAAAAATTCCAGAAAAATAATAAGCTTCTTAAAGCTTATAAATATAGAGTTTGGGACCTACTTGAGAGCTTTGATGCCCTTAATCTGCAGGTAGTCCATAGTAATGAACAAAGAAGTTGAATCGGATGGCCGCGCTTGGTTCACAGTTTTCTCATGTTGAGGAATTTTTCAAAGGAAACACTCAACACATTAAGATGGTAATCGACCATCCATTCCATAAATAACACCATTGGTAAGTGTTACGCAAGCTGACGTGAAGATCATCCTGGAAAGATTTATCCAAAATGAAGATACTGAATTTTCATCAAGTATGCAAGTTGACTTGCATGAAAATCTATGGTGACCAAGTAATACTAAAGAAAATAAGTTTGCCTAAAGGGCTGGTCATTTTAGAGAAAATGTTCAGCCCGATGATGAGTTTAAGGGTGAAGAAAGATACATATGCGCCATGCAAGAAGATCAAGCTCTCCCTATTACTATGTGTGCCCAAAAAAGAGCCTGTTACTCATCAAGACTTGTGTGCATGAAAAAAAATAGGCCTTCATCTCTCTCTATCAAAAATACAAGTGATATTTTCTCATGGGAGTATGAAGACCTCAAAGGTTTTATCCAAGTATTTCTCAACACTGATTGACCTTGATCCTAGTATAAAGCCCATCGTATGAAAGAAGTGTTTTCATTCAAATCAATCCAAAAAATAGAGTCCCTCATGAGAAAGGAATTATCCAAACTCATAGAGGAAAAAAATTATCTTTCCCATCAAATATTCCACCTTGTTTTCACGAATCTTGTCTCCTTATTTGTTTAATCTAGAAAATGCATGATTTAATCAATAAAAAATAAAACATCATGTTTTTGCATCCACAAGTCTAAAATAATAAAACCAAAAATATTGTATTTCATTCGGGACTTCTTTATTCAATATTTGATATGTCTTTATACAAGTAGCTTGATCCTAATATTTAGGAGTCAAAGCTTATTGAGACAACTCACACTCAATCCCACTTATCTCTCTAAGAGACTTATTCTAACTTCTAGATCTCTATGAGTTGTTACTAACAACTCATTTACATACATAATTAGATATTGTTCACACTAATAATAATAATATCTATTTTTCCTAACAATCACCCCCTTAGTGTGAACATGGGGAAGGCATCATCCTATACTACATCTAACAATGACTATGTGATTTTCCAAGGACTCACAAACCTGAGAAATGGTTTTTCCATGGTTACCATAAAACCAATGAAGGTTTGTCCATGGTTTACCTACAACCAATTGGTTTTTCTGGTTTACCAAAAACCATGTCATTATATGCCAGTATCTCTTTAACCCCCATCACATCCTGACTAATGTAGGTGATACAATCATGTACTTATTTTAACAAGTTTTATTTGTAGAATGAAACACACAACTAAAATAAATATCACCAATACAATGCTTTGTAATCTCTTTGTTGGTGACTAACAAGACTATTAGTTTTCCTCCTCCTCCTTTGCCTCTAGCCTCCGAGTTCTTTATTTAGAATAGAAAGTCATCAGAATTGTAGTCAGGTTCTTCTGGTGCTGGTTCTTCTTCATATTCTAACTCTTCAATACTAAATTGGCCTCATCCATTTTGAGTTTTACCACGATGATATATTTTACTCGATTTTGTAGAATGAGACTTATGCCCCTTTTGTTTACAATAGAATCATTCTACTTCTTCCTTTTAGATAGGTTTTAACATATTTCTTAGATATAGAGAGAAGACTCTTCTTGATTGTCTTATTTAGTTCTTTTCTCCTCAATTAGAAGTGTAGATATCATGTCTTCAAGTGATTGTGTGGGCATCTATCCGAGAGTGAACACAACATTACTGTACTTAGGAGGAAGATTGTTTAGAAGTATGGCTTTAGCATCTTCGTCTTCTATTACAAATTTTATTTCGTAAGTTGCCTTATGAGTGATCTTAGTTCATTAATGTGGCTTGACATTGTCACATTTTCATTCATCTTGAGTTTGAATAGTTGTAGTTTTAGTGAAAATTTAGCATTGACTGCATTTGAGCCAAAAGTTTTGCCGAGTAGTTCCCAAATTATTTTTGAGGATTTTTCCAGATCCACATAGTGTAGCTCAATATCTGATAGGGCAAGTCCTATTATTGCTTTTTCCTTATCATCCCTTATTTCCCACTCTATTAGTTTTACAAGCGTCTGTGGGTTTTGATTCATCTCTTGATACAATCCTCCATAGATTCTTATGCATTAATTGCATTTGGATTTTGACTTTCCTGTGTGAAAGTTCAATCCATTGAATTTGTCTAGTGGAATGTCCATTATACCTTAGAGAGTCCTCACCACCAACCAAAATGTGCTCTTATTACAAGGGTTTTCTGGTGTTGTAAGCGCCACCGATAATGCACCACCCTTCTTACTATGGATTTTAGATGACAATGAAAGTGCAACCAAACAAAAGTGAGACAATTTTTTTAATTTTTAATGATTTTTTAAATTTGCCAAAAATGGAAAAATAATATTTTTTATCCAATAGCAAAAAGAATAGGATCAATGCGTAGAACTTGAAAAAACACATTTTCAAACAAAATGATACCTCAACTGAAGTTATCAACTGAAATTTATTGTGCTTACAAGTTCTAAATTCAACTTTTTTTCTCGGACCCTTTCCAAAATGGCAAATTGTGCAAAGTGAGATGTGTTTTTTTCTTGTATATTCATAAATGGAAATAACCCATAATATAGCTAAAATTCCAGATTCCCGATGACTCGAGATTCACCCAAGAAAGATGTCACACATCAAACACCCAAAGGAAGACGCAAGGATTCACTCGAGAGAGACGTATGCTCGCATGGATAAACATCCAACACTTGGTAAGGATTCACCTAAGAGAGATCCTCCATTTAAACTTAGATGAATTTTTCAAGTATTTTGAAACTCAAATACATACCATATTTCTTCCCAACCAATGGCACTAAAGACAATTACTTCCTATATCAAAATACCTAGAGAAAATCCTAAAGGAAATGATGAGTTTAAGGGATGAAAATCTAGAAAACATGTGCGCATGATTTAATCAGACTACTCCCAAAAAATAAAAGATTGCTCACGGTAAAATAATGCAAAACCAAAAATATTGTATTTCATTTGGGATATTTTCTTTATTCAATATTTGATATGTCTTTTATATAAGTAGCTTGATCCATAATATTTAGGAGTCAAAGCTTATCGGAGACAACTCACACTCAATCCCAATAGATCTCTAAGAGAAGGATTCTTACTTCTAATCTCATATGAGTTGTTACTAAAAATTATCTTACATAATTAAATATTTTCACACTAATAATAATAAATCTATTTTTCCTAACATGCAAGAAAAATGGTGAAATCGACTCTTTGTTGATTTAGAGATTTGAATAAGGCATCCCTAAAGGATCATTATCCTTTGCCTTCAATGGAGTAGATTCTACAACCATGGTGGTGCACAAATATTTCTTAATGTTAGATGGGTATTTGGGTTTCAACTAGATCTGGTCAAGGAAGAGGATCAATTCAAAACAACATTTACAACCAAATGGGGAACATATGCATATCAGAAAATGCCCTTTGGTTTGACAAATGTGGGTAGCATTTTAGCGTGCCATGGATATTTCCTTCAAAGGTTACATCAATGAGTTCATCTTGGTTTACCTAGATGATATAACTATCTTCTCAAAGTAGAGCGCGATCACATGGCACACCTAGAAAAGGTCTTTAAGAGATGTAGAGAATTTGGGGTATCTCTTAACCCAAGAAGTGTAATTTTACGGTGGTGTAGGGCAAGCTCTTGGGCCATGTGGTTTCGAGAGGATGGCATCACGATTGATCTTGAGCACGTTTCAGCCATCCTATCCCTTTCCCTTCGGTGCACAAAAAGGCCTTAAAGTCCTTCCTTGGAAAGATCAATTTTGTTAGGAATTTTATCCCTAACTTTGCAGATGGTTCGGGCCATCACCCTTATGCTCAAGAAGGACATAGCCTTTAGATGGAAAACAAAAGGAAGAGAAAGCTTCAACAAGATCAAGAAGGAGATTTCTTGTGCACCAACGATCATCAATCAGATTATTCAAAGGATTTCATCCTTTATGCTTATGGCACATGATGCAAGTGTTGTTTTGTCTATCATGATAAAAAAAAATGAACAAGGACTAGAATAACTAGTGGCCTTCTTCAGCTAGAGACGTTGAAGGATTACAAATTAAAATATAGTCACATGGAGAAGCAAGTCTTCACCATCATGCGCGCGCTCAAGAAATTCAAAAGTATGCTCACCACAAATCATATCAAGGTGTTAGTCTCCCACTCATCTATCAGAGACTTCATCATGGGAGAAAATATAGTGAGAAGAGAGCATGATGGGTGACTAAAATCATGGAATATGATGTGACTATTAAGGCCACAAAGCTGGTAAGAGGTAGTGCACTCTGCAAGAAGATTGCTGAGGATGCGTAGAGTGAACCTAAGGCTTCATTATTTCTAGATGAAGACCTTCCGCATGTAGAACTTGAACATAATATAGACCTTGACGTGTGTGATTGGATGAAGGACATGATCACATTCCTTTCCGAGGGTGCATACCCTCCTTGGTTTAAATAAATAAAAGATAAGACATCTGAGGTTACAATCTATCCCTTCTGTGTTGATTGATGGAATTATCTTCAAAAGGAATCTTGATGGCATCCTATTAAGATACATCAATGGTGCGTAGAATGAGCAAGTGTTAGAAAAATTTCACAATGGATTCTCTGGTGGACACTTCTCTGCCAAAACTACAACAATGAAGATCATAATGGTAGGTATCTTTTGGCCTACTCTATTTGTAGATGCACATAAGTGGGTCACAAAATGCAAGAATGCGCTTTCTTTGTAGGAAAGAAAATATTGGCAGCGCTTCCTCCGACCAATCCAAGTAGATCAACCTTTTGCACAATGGGGTCTTGACTTCATAGGCATGATCAATCCACCTTCAAGTGCTGGACATAAGTGGGTGTTGATAGCTATAGATTACTTCACCAGATGGAAGAAGTTGTCACACTTAAGGAATCAATTGAGGAAGTCATCCTTGACTTTCTCGAGAGTCTAGTCATAAGGTTTGGCATTCCTTAAACCATTATCTCTGATAATGAAAAGGCCTTCCTTGGTACTAAAATCATTGATTGGGCTCTAAGTCTACGGGAATTTACCGAAAACCTCTTCCAACTATTACCCTCAAGGTAATGGTATGGTAGAATCAACAAACAAGAACCTGATCAGAATCATGAAGTGTATAATGAACATCAACCAAAGATAGTGGCATATGAAGGTCTTCATGCACTCTGGGAAGATAGAATCACAATCAAAAAGGCAATAAGAACTTCACCTTACAAGCTTGTATATGGCAAGGAGGCTGCCCTTCCTTTGAAACTAGAACTAAATTCACTAGCGCTTGCCCAGAGTTGATGGAATTTGAAGCCATGACCAGAGAGATATCATAATGGTGGATCTAATTCATCTTGAAGAACTTAGAAAGTCTGCCATGATCAAGACTAGAATAGCATCAACAAGCAACAAAGAAATGGTTTGACAAAAAGGCTAGGCCTCAAGCTTTCAAAATTGGGACCTGGTTTTAAAATGGGATGC
This sequence comes from Taxus wallichiana var. yunnanensis, assembly GCA_018340775.1. Taxonomy (NCBI): domain Eukaryota; kingdom Viridiplantae; phylum Streptophyta; class Pinopsida; order Cupressales; family Taxaceae; genus Taxus; species Taxus wallichiana. Next base: position 375,729,471 of record CM031244.1, on the reverse strand, counting down.
TGACAGAGCTAAGCCAGGGTGCCATTCAAAGTTTGATGCACTTTGGAGTGGCCCATACATCATCAAGTTCCTACAAAGAAGCTAACTCTTTTGAGTTAACTCATCTTGATGGAAGCATGCTACAAATCCCAAGTGAATGGGATCTATCTCAAACCCTTCCATTAGGTTTGTCGCATCATGTTGTATATATTAGAGTAGTTTCAATTCCTCAAAGTGTGCTCCACACACATTGTTTGTTTGTATATAGTTCTTTCCTCTTGTGTGCTTTTACATGTGCTCTTTTGTTACTTCTAGAGTGCAGAGCCTCTCTCAGCAATTGTGAGATTCAAAATAGAGTGTAGAAATGATTCTCAAGTGATCACATGGGAATTTTCATGATTAAACAAGTAGACTCCATGCCCAATGGATGCTTCAGTACGATCTCTTTCATCTAGCAGGCAGATGGCCCCAAAAGTCACCAAAACTATTATCTAAATAGCTCTCCTAGAAATTTTGATAACTTGCATACACATTCTAGCCCTAAGTTATTCATTGAAGAATTACATGCACTCAAAATCACTTGGCACATTCCCTTGGTGTATCCTTACTACGTGCCCCTTTCCTCCTTCTACTTCCACTTCTCCCTTGCTTACATCCTTCCGCACATTCACCTTCTTCCTAGTCAGCTTCTTCCCATCCCGCACGCCTCACACTTACTACTAAGTCCTTGGCCCTTCGCACACCATGCCCATTACTTTGTAATAGTTACGCCTTAACCATACGTTCTCTACTCACTAGTTTTCCTCATTTCCCCATGTGCATCACACGTGCCCCTCTATGCCTTCCTATGTTTTCTCTACGCACCCTTCATTCATGCCCTTTTGTGCCATATCATGTGTGTAACCATTCAAAGAACAATAACCAGAGCACCAAATCCTTTGCAACAATAAACAATGGATGACATGTGCGTAAAAACAAAAAAACTTTCATGATTGGCCATCATTTAGCCAATCCACATGTGCCATGTGTTTCACGTGTGATGATGACTCTAACATCTTCTGATAGCCATATCTTCTGCTATAGAGCTCAAATTGGTGCGTGCCTAGACTTGTCAGAGAGATGTTGACATCAGCTATAGTGCCAAAATTCAAAATTCAAATTTTGGTGGATCTGGTAGGTAAGAAATGGAAAACATCTCTTGAACATTGATGAGCAGATCTGATTGCTCCAACCACCCAATTTGGTATGATCTACCCTCCTTTGTCTTCAACACATCAAACAGGCATGGGGAAGCATACTTCATAAATTTCCAAGTGAATTTGTAGACATTGAATGCTTCTTATTGGTGGTTGTGTTTCAAATTCAGGTTTTCCCTCCTTTTCCATTCTTCCTCCATGGATTCATCTATAAATGTAAGATCAAGGCTCATTTGTTATGTTGGACACTCTAGATCCTCACGCATTCTTCCAAGGACTTCATATTTTCTATATTCGAGTTCAGACACTCTATGTATGGCTCTTGCATGTGGATATTGGCCTCCGCATCATTGTAATAAATATGTGCATTTATAGAAGTAATAGAAGCATCATTTTGTGACTATTCTCTATCCTAATGTGTTTTCATTTATTCTTCTTGCATTTTCTTTTGTGTTGTGTGTTGGTTGTGCTACTTCAGGTCCCCTGCAGTTCCGTATTTGGTTGTGTTCCATGAGAATGATCTGGTGAATGCATATTTCACTGTGCTACTCATGCCTAGCCTCCTTTCATGCATTCCCTGTCATTCTCACTCAGAATAGATAGTGTTCATCCCTCTTTTTTGGTGTTATCACCTTTTAGTGTAGTTTACTTCATGTTATCCTTCTTTCCCTAGTCCCTTGGCATTCTTAGATTAGTTTCCCCTTTCAACACTAGGAGTAGTAGTAGTAGTAGAAATAGATAGAGGAACCGGCCTTCTCTCGGAGATCCATCCCAAGCTCGCAAGGTCCCAAAACTTGGGGATAGTTCCATTGTGGTCTCAAACACCTCGGCCCTTCCAAGATCCGAGACATGGGTGCACATTTGAGAAACCAATAGGACCATAGATTTTTTAGACCAATTCCACTGGTTGTGCGACAAACTAGTGCATAGTACATTTTTTTGATTGATAAGGTGGGTTGAAGGGACCCATTCCCTATAAAAAGAAAGGTCTAAAACTTGAGAAGATAAACAAGAACCACGGCTAAAATCCTGGAAAACAAGCCTATGAAACTAAACTAGGAAAAATAGCCAATAGTCTACTATTTCCCACCTGGGATGGGAAGAAGTCTTCAATATTACCCATTCAACCTTTTTTACTTTTCCTGTTCTTTACTTCATGCCAAATGCCCATGTCAGATGGAACAATAATCATAAGATCATTGTGATTTCCTGGGACTTCCCTTAAATTGGGAAAAGACTCCTGATCCGAATCTGATTTGTTAGATACGTGTCCTCTTTTCATTCCTCCCATTAACTCCACGTTCTCCCAATTTCCAACTTCTGAAATTTTCTTCTTATTTTCTCTTTTCGTTGTCTAATGCTCAACCCCTGAAAGTTGAATAAGACACCAGATCTGAATTTACACTTCCCCATCTCGCTAGGAGTTGATGAGCTTCACTTTTTAGCTCCATTTTTATTTAAAGGACAACAAACTTGCAAATGCCCGGGTTTTTGCAAAATCTGCATCTAAAGGTGGTGTTCTCATAATCCAAAACCTGTGAATACTAAATTTTTCCAAACTTTAATAAAATATGATCTGGTAATCCTTTACTCAGATAAATTTCAACACAAATGTGAGCATACATGCACAACCCTGAGTGAGTTCTATCCAAATCTTCTTTAATAAACTTGCCCAGACAATTACCAATATTATCTAGGGTATACTATGGATACAAAGGGAGATTTGGAAGCCTTACCCAAATAGGTGTTTTGGTGATTGAATGAGAAATTAGATCAAATTCTAGAAACTAAGGAGTTAAATATAGAGCGACATTACCCTGTAACCATGGTCCTCCAAATAGGAATCACCGATAATCCTCGGTTTATTTGAAATGCACAATAAAGAAACCCCTAGAACAAAGTGAAATTTCACACTTATTGGTCTAGTTTTCAAATATCCATTTATATATTTCGGTAGAGGAAGGCTAAAGGCCATTGAAGTGCCCGATCACAACATCTCGAACCAGAGACTGAAAGTATTCCTCCACCTCAGAATTTTTGATCTCTAGGGCAGGGATTTCTTCTGCCATATCGACCAGATATGCCTGGTTACCAGGAGTATAACCACCATGAGTTCCAAGGATATATTTGAACGATGTAGACTTAAAGAATAAACATAGGTTTTGTTTTTATTTTTCGGTTCGTATGTTTTCCCTCCCGCCTCCGACTTGTACGCATCCTATCCAATTTGGAATGATTCAAATTAGGTTAGAGGGGCTCCTGCTCAATCTCCATGGCGTAGCTTCCCTATAACCCACCGCTTTGCCCTAATCTCACGGGACCTAGGAGGCACCTCCATGTTGAATGGATCCATTTCCCACCCGATTCAAGGCCGTTCTCTTCAGATCTCATAGGGATAAAGTTCTTTACTTCCATCGCCATCCAATCCCCGATTCCCCGAGATCCCCAATATGTATCAACTCGCATAGTACATTATTACTCATACATGTTATTTGAAAAAGTAGGTAGAATATGTACCTACCAAATTCTATACCACCGCTACAGCCTACATGTTTCCTATGGGAGAATATAATAAGTAGGTATGACTTCCCATTAATCCTTACAAGTGATATGGGTACTAATTTTCTTAATGAGATAATAAGGATATTGTTATCAAAGTTCATGGTGGCTCACCATAAGAAAATTTGTATCACCCACATGCCAATGCACAATGAAGCATTTAACAAAATATTGATCCAAAATTTGACTAAGATTTGTTATGTAGGAAGAAAGGACTAGGATGATAAAGTTTTAGTTGTACATTTGGCATACAAAACCACCTATAAGAGGTTGAATAAATTCACACCCTTTTAGTTGGTGTTTGGCACGTAAGTCATCCTACCTCGTTGAACTTGTATTTCCTTCATTTTGCATTACACATGCATGAGGTCTCATAGATGAGAAAACATTGGACACATGTATTGAGGGGCTAATGAAATTAGATGAAAGGTGTGTAATTGCGTGATGGAACCAAAAGACAAAGAAATCAAGGTAAAATTATTGACATATTAGGAACATCATGAACAAGTCTTTTTGTAATTGGTGGGTTGGTACTTTGATATGATTATAAGTTTACGTGCCATATGGGGAAGTTAAAGTTCCACTAGTTAGACCATTTAAAGTAACTAAGGTTCTTGAATCAAGTGCATTTGAGTTACAAGAAATTGATGGCACTATGTTTCTTGGTGAATTCAATGGAAGTAGGTCAATCCTACTATAATCAACTCATCATGAACCAACCTAGAGTATCACATAAATGATCCGATGTGATGTATCGATAATGGTAATGAGGGTGCTAAGAGAATTAGGAGATTTTTATTCCTTTACTATAGATTCTATGGGGATAGGGGTCACCCATTATGTTTGTAATAAGGCAATATTTCCATTTAGATTAAATTTACCTTTTTGTTTTATTCTATTATTTTGTGATAAAATGTTCATGCATAGGATCTGATGTATTTGATGAAGTCTAATGCATAGAGGACCACACATACTTTTAGTGTAGGGTAGTGGGTGGAGGGTCACACCATTGGTGAATTGTCTTGCTCATTGGTGTATAAATAAACTTGGTAGGGATGAAAACATGTGATATAGCGGGTAAGATATTGCAAGGTAGGAAACACATGAAGAAAACTACTTGATATGTGGCATAGAGAAAGGAAAGGTGCGTATTAGGGAAGACGCATGCAAAATGATTTTTATCCGGGAAAGTATTTGTGCAGGAATGGGAAGACACACACAAGAGGTTCTACAACCAATGAGAGTAGTTACACATCGTAAGGTTATACATGGTGTGTGTGGAAGGGAAAATTGGAAGACCTAGACTTGGTGGAAAACAAAGTGGGAAATAGAAGAAAAGGTGGGAAAGTGACACCTACCACCACCTACCATATTAAATGCTCAAAAAGAAGAAATCTATAACCTTCTAGAGTATTAGAATTTATGTTTGTGGTGTTCTCTCAACCATTGCATTCTTTTACCTCTCCATTATGTTGTTCTATTATGTGCATATTTCCTTTCACTTGTAGGTTTATGATGTTGTGTTTTATGGAGATATGGCGGTGAATGGAGGTTGGTTTTGTGTCACAAATATCTAGCCTTCCCTTGTTGAATTTTCCATTTCCATTCTCCCTCAAGAAGGATATTCCAGCCCCCCTTTTCTTGGTTCTATCACCCCTATAGTGTAGGATTTCCTTCTTTCATGAATTCTCTCTCTCCATGTCCCCTGGAATTGATAGATTAGGAGTAGAGAGTTGTATTTAATTCCTTAGAGTATTTTAGTGTTAGGATTAGGTAGAGGAACCAACATTATCTAGAGAATTATATCAAACCTGTAAGGTTCCACACCTTGAGATAATTCCATGTCACCTAATTACACCGATAGCTCATGCACACACACACATGAAAAATAAGAGGGTTTGTAATTTGGTGATAACACAATTGATGAAGCCTAGAATTTACCATGTACAATCCATGTGTGTTGGCACATCACCTGGGTCTTTGAGCCGAGTGCTCACCTAAAGTGCATAAAGGTACATGCCTCTCCTTAGAGTTGCTTGTACATGATGCGAACATGATGAAGATGTAATGTATTCATATCCACAAACAACATAAATATTCCATAGAGAATATTCTAGATCTATATATAAAATAATAATGAATTAAGTAATATATATAATGAAGTCAATCATGTAAGAACTAGTTTTCAGTCATGTTAACACCATTATTCACCCGACACATTCCATTATATTAAAACAAAATAAACATAGAATTTTCTTACAATAAGTAGAATAATAAGTTCACATTAATATTAATTTAATTTAATTAATACCCATCCTCACAATATTCATCATTTAATTACATTAATTGACCTAATTACCACCTCACCTAGACACCTCATCTAGCCACCTCACCCTAGACCTATTCTTGGCATGTTTCCATAACTAACAATAACTAAGTCTTACTTTCCTTAATGAGCTAAGATTTGGTCTAAACCCTAAAATCAATCCCTAAAATCTCTCTAACCACATTCCCGCCCATTAGAAGGGAAGTTTCCATTCTGATCCATAAAGAAGAAACTAACTGGGCCAAAGAAATTAGAAAGATCTACCCATTTTAGTAAACCTAGGGAATCCCACCTTAACCGACGCTTGGTCAGACCTAAACCGACACCGGTCAAGAAGGAACCATCGTCTTGGTTACCATTTATGGACCTAAGAAACCTTTTTTTAGGTTGGCACATTCTGAGAGCAAGAGGAGAAAAATAGAGCTGCATGCAAGCAAAATGAGCATCCTTTCATGCATCCAGACATCTAGAGCCATCACCAGACAAATTTTGGAAGCATTGCACTCACGGAATCATTTTGGGAGCCACTGCTATGATATCCAACACTATTCTTCTGATCAACACCACCTCCATTCAACCATCAAAACTTGCATCATCAGTAAGTACATCTCTACCAACATTTTCTATTTCAACATAGTTAACTTTTTTCATTCTGTCATTAGTTTATACTTTGCATGTTCATTCCTCCATTGCTTATTAGCTTGTAATTCAACCATTTCCCTTACCCACACCACCAAATCACCATTCTGACCTAATATCCATTTCTGAGCATACCTGAGATCTCCATAGACCTTCTCATCCACTCTCCCAACCTCATTTGACCTCAGATCAGCCCCTGCCATTTGATCTATTGAGTTTCTTTTACCTCGACCATACCGACGTTGGTTATCCACAACTGTCATCAGTTCTACCTAAACCAACATCAGTCATACCCGACCGACATTGGTCTCTGTGTTTTATACCTTGACCAAGAACAAACCCAACAATCATCTCACCAGTTGACCTAAACAACCTAGAATCTGACCCTGACTAGTTCCAACAACCTGACACCTACTTATTATTTAGATCTGACTATAACCTAGCCTGTTATATTAGATTTGCTTATTGTTCTTGAATGAGATACCTAAATCATATCAAATACAATAGGATTTGTTTATTTCTCACATTAATTTGTTTTAAATAGTGGATTGATAACCATCTAGGGAGTATCACACTTCCCGGATCTAGCACATGCTAGGTAGTCCACTATCATATATCATTTAACTATCTTTTTGTGGTCTTGTTTTCTATTACAGGTAGTTCCTCCTAGCCAAAAGGAAGTTCTTGCAATCGACATTGGATCAAGAAGTCAGAACGTGCATGCAACAACCATCTACCAAAACCCATAAAAAGTATTCCTCCTGGCCCTTACCCTTATCTGTTTTGTCATTTCAAAAAGGTAAAGAAAATGGTGAAACATTTTGGCACACCCGGTGGGACCCATCAGGGGTTCTATTGCATTTTCTTCATTCCTAGGCAAAGGTGTGTGTTTTTTTCCTTCAAAAAGCTTACACATTAATCTTCTTCCTTGGTAATCTTCTCTTCTTTCTAATTGCTCTAAAGGATACATTTTCTTTTGGTGCATTTAAAAAGAACCATTCTTCTTGCTTTTTGCATTTAGTGAAAGAGCATACCCTCTCCTATTCACCATTTGTGTCATCAAACATAATATTTTGATTTGGGCTTAAAATTGGTTGCATTACATTTGATTTTCTACATTTAGCTCACATTAAAATGAGGGCAACCTATATGCTGGAAGTCATGCCCAATGATGGTTGACACAAAGAATCGTAGAAAGCACATTTCTCTCTCTCTCTGTGTCTTACCAAACTTGCACAAAATTTGAAATATACACATCTTTCTTAAACAACATCTTACCCGGGAACATCTATCCATGATCACATGATCAGATTAGTAGGTACTCCCACTGTTGTTTCTGTGGAGTCATCATCTCAGAGGATGGCCCGCCCCGCCATAACATACCTAAAACCTCTCCTTTTAGATATCTTTCTTCGTAGGAAGCCTTCCTCACCAAAAACCTATTCTAAAATTCATGAGTAGTCTTATAAATAGCATAAGCTCAATACATTAAAAATCACTTGTTAGGAGCGTGTTTTTAGTGTTTGATTGACGTGCATTTTGAGGTGTGAGGATACACTTCTCCATTTTTTTATTTTGTTCCTTACACACTCCACAATCATAGTTGGAGTATTCTTGACTTCCTTTGAGTGTGTTAGGACTTCATTGCATCATCTCCAGAACCTCTGGGTTGGTGGTTTATCTCATTAAAAACTCATAACAATCCATATTTCTACATCTTTCTAGTTTTCATAAAGAATCGACATGCCTACCCCTAACCGACATCGATTTTATCTTAACCGACATCGGTTTTTTGTTCTTTTGGGTTAAATTGCCTAAAAGAGCCCTTATTTCATTTTCTTTCATCAGTAGAGTTCCCTGTGAGTCCTATATTCTCTCTCTTCTCGGTCAACAAATCATCATTTAGCTTGTTCATCTAACCCACAACAATTTGCTTCATTTGATAAAACTATTCCTATTTCACAAGATCGAACTTGACTTGGTTACCCCTTAACTGACATCGGTCAACCTTAACCGGTGTTGGTTACCCTATATTGAACATCGAATGATATATTACCCAAATCTACCTATAGACACCTATTTTGTTCATTATTTTTCTTCCTCGCTACTTTTTGTGTCATCTATAAGAATAAAGTCTTACAGGTCACCACTTGTTCACATGGTGTTGACTCGCATCCAGACTAACACCCTCATATTCCACGCTAGTCATCAACCACTCCCGCCTAGTCCTTCACCACCCTCTATCCTATCACCCATGGATCCTACTTAGCCTATCACCATTTTTGCATAGGTGATGAAGAATTTTCATGAATCCTTGACTGTAATCCCATGGCCTTATAGTTCTACCTTTCCCACTCTTCCACTGAGACTCCTGGGTTAGTTGATATATAACATGCCTATATCCATCTCTCCTACCCTTATTCTACTTCTACATCGCCCCTAATAATGTGGTGTTACCCTCACCTGCTTCACCCCTAGTAGTTTCATAGCTAGGACCCATACCTTCCATGACCATTGCATATAGTATCACCTCGCACCTATCATATCTGTTGTCCCCTCGTTGACCACCCATACCATAGTCCCAGGTCCATACCCATTATCTCACAAATACCATCGCAACACAACCACCTAGTAGTTGGTGACCCCTACTCCATTCCAAGAATCTTGTCCTCTCCATCCCACAAACACTACCCCCAATCGCTACTAGAGTCACCACGACCATCCCACCTACATACACATACTATCAACCACCCCCTATCTCTTTCTATCACCCATTTTAGATATGTGCCTTCTATGTTGTACCCTATTCTCAACCTCCCTATCAGGTTCAATATCCACCCCCTTATGCCATAGGAGGTGTCTCTCCATCACAACCTACCAATGACCTCATCAAGTTAATGATGGAAAAGATGCAGACACTAGAAGCATCGGTTTTCGGCTCACACAATTCCTCACCTATGATGAAATTTGTAATGATCCTATTCACCCATCCATTCCTATTCGACCATACCCCATACATTGGGAAATGCCAAAATTCAACCACTTCAATAGCAAAGAAGATCCACAACAACATTTGTGGTCCTTTAAACATGGGTGTTACCTGATTGCCCATGATGATGCTTTACTTTTGAGGACTTTCCCAATGTCCCTGACAGGACCTACATTAGACTAGTACAATGGGCTACCAAGACATTCCATCTACTCATTCAATCAACTAGCCCATAGCCTTCTTAGACCACTTCTCGATTAATATTGTCAAGAAGGTTACCATGACTGATCTTTATTCCACTTACTGAGACAATACATGATGATGAGTCTATTGTTGACTTTGTCACTCATTGGCATAGTTTAATTAATCAGCTCACATTCCAGCTACCTCAAACTGAGCTTATAGATCTATTTACTCGAGCTTATGCTAGACACATCTCACCAACCCTACAGGTGCAAACCTTTCACACTTTTGATGAGGCATTCACCATGGCATGGAAATTGGAAATTGTTCTATCAAAGAAAAGAAGATTCAACTTCATAACAAGAACATCGCGTTCAAATCCAATGATGCTTCTTCATCTTCAAAACCCCAAAACAACTATTCAAAACCCAAAGGGTCTACCAACACCATAATTCTCAAAGCTGGCCCCCTCATCAATCAAACCCAACCAAACCTCCTTCTAATCTCTCCCCTCTCCAAGCTTTCCAATTCGGATGAGAACAATGAAATTACACTTCGATAGGAGAATCTTACTCTTCTATTTTGAAAATCTTGTTAAGGATGGTGCCATTACCCTTCCACCTATAAAACCACATACCGGTTTTGACCCTGAGCGACCCATGCCCGCATGGTATAAGAACATGAATTTTACAACTATCATCATGTCAAAGGTCATAGCGATAATAACTGCATCACCTTCAAGAATATCATCCAAGAAATGTTAGACAATGGAGATCTAGTCTTGGATAGCCCAAATGCACCACTAACCAAAACCTACATATCTTCAAGAAGCCATTCCCTAATCATGCCCCATCTTCCAACCAAGCTGGTGACACCTCAAACAATGATAGTAATGTCTCACGAGGTCCACGCTATTTTTGATGACATACCAGTTGCTTCCCAATTACCTCATGTGCCTTCCATAGATGAAATCTTAGCTCGAGCTCCCTTACCTACACAAGAGCCTATTTCATCTACTCCTCCACCCACAGAGGCACCCCTTCATTTTATTCTTCATCCATGGAAGAGCCCATAATTAGCACGCCACCTTTGACCCCTCAAAATTTTGAGCAATTGTTAGTGGCACCTCTCCTACTCATAGACGATGTAGGTCCACCACCTACACCAACACAAGGAGAGTCTACTTCATCTAGCCCATCCTCTCCTCTACCCATGGAGGATTCTATAGAAGTACCAGTGTCTTTTGATGACCCTTCACCATCAAACCTTCAAGATCTGTTGATCTACTTCTTTCGGCTCTCTTACCCACAGAGTCCGAGGCTAGCCATTTCCCTGTATCTCAAACACATTTTATGGGATTTCCACTCGATCCACGTCAGCCCCACCTACATCAGTACCATTCTCATGCTTGGCCGATCACCTAGACTATGTCGATAGAGCCTTACTTTGGGGACACCTTCTACTTCTTGTTTCAACACAAATGCAGTTGTCCCTTCGCTGACACCTCCACTATCTATCCAAAAGTGTTTCGAGCAAACCAAACCAAACATAATCACAACTATTGCAACACCTTCCATGTCACCACCCCTAGCCCAACTCACACCTCTACCCATAACCCAACATACATCTACACCCAAACACCTACCCTCACCTATATCGTCTCCCTTACCTAAACCTATCCCTACCTTGGGGTCATACCGACATCTAGCCTTACTCACCCACCCATCAAATTAGATTTAGCCACATCTTCCAAAACTAATGCTAAACTTACCCTAGCCCCTAAAAAAGAAGAGCCAATCTCCTAGCCTCATACACCAACCTTTCTACCATGCCACTATCACCTTCACCCCTTCCGTCCATTCTAGGACCTCACCCCTCGACCTCATAGCCAAAACAACCCCATCCATCGGAAACCAAGAACCCAACAGCCCATTTCCTCATCACATGTCTCTAATATACCCAAGCGACCCACACAACTTCCACCCTCACCTGTAACCTTCTTACCACCTATACCACCACTACCATCCATAACTTCTTCACTACCCATGACATTTTCTTCTCTTTCACTCACGCCTCCTACCCAACCTACACCACCTACCTCCACAACACCTTGATTACCCCCATGGGTAACCCGTCCTCTTCCACCATCAGATTTTCCCTCCACATCTTGTACACCTGTGTCATCATTCCAAAAAGTGTAACCTAAAGCTAAAAAATGCTACCCTCCAATAAGGTAGTTAAACCAACCAAACTTTCCATCGTCAGTTCTTCTACCTTGCCCCTACCCAAGTAGATACGACCAACACCTAAGACCACACCACACACCAAAATAGTAGCCCAACCTACTCCCCTCTTATAAAGCCTCTTCCTCCACAATCAGCCATACCTATACCCAAACCCACATTCACCTCCCATTGTGATCCACTAACGGGATCCTATGCCAAAATCTTAACCAATCTCCTCGAAACTTTCGTCATCACATTACCACCTCTTTGACCTTATGACCCACTCAAACCCAAACCAAAAGGGTTTGAAGAAACAAAATTTGTGCCTACCATCGTGTTTAGACACGATGTAGAGAATGTAAGGCTTTAAAAACTACCCTTGTCTAATTGTGTCCTCCCGAAGAAAATTTTGATGATGATGATCTTCTTGATGAGGACCCCATTTCACCTTCACCAATTTCCATAGATCTTCCCCATTGCCTACTCAGTGAAAAAATCTCCACCCCACAACTCTTTGATCCACACCCGAGATTCAAGATCAACATGGTTCATATAAGAGATTTTTCCAAATCACCACCCAAATGCCATTGCGCCTAGCTCACTTCACAAGGATTTTCTCCCCGATAGGTTTCTGCCCATCATGCCATTATACCACTCATCCTACACCTTCTCCATTTACCCCCTCCCCTTAGATTAACATGATCAACATTACCACCCGTGCTCAGAAAGACAAGGGTAAGGAAAAAGCAACTAGCCCATCAACCAACCCTATACCCAACATACCATCACACCCATACCCAAAGTCATCATTCGAGGTCTGTATATCATATTTCGATGGGGTCACACATCACACAATGCTAAAAAACCTACACCAATTCCCCCTCAAAATGTATTTATATGACCTCATCCAAACCTCAAAGTCACATCATCAAGCCCTCATGGAGGTCCTTCAATCTATTGAATGTCTTACCAAATGACCCCACACATGTAGCCTCCATCATTACCCCTCACCACATGGCCTCTCTCACTAGGTCTTCACCTTCCTCTACACCTCCACCTACTCACCAAGTGGCCGCCCTCAACTTTTCAGATGAAGAGATTGCTCCCTTCCAGTCTGACAACCCTAACCCCACTCTTTTCATCTTCGTCTTTATTGATAATATACACATACGATGTGTTATGATCGATGGTGGTGCTAGCATTAATATCATCTCCTCCCATGCATACGACCAAATGTGGATACCTGCCAATTACATGCATGGTAACCCTATTATGTTGTGTTCCTTCAATGATGTCATGACCTCTACCCTAGGTACCATTGTTCTCCATGTCCTGCGTGGGCCCCGCATTGTCCCAATTTTTTTTTTTATGTTCTAGAAGGAGAGTTCTAGTATAACTTTCTACTTGGCCGACCTTGGATCTATGTTATGGGTTGTGTCCCTTCGACTTTACATCGATGCCTCAAATTTGAACATGAGGGACATAATTACACCATCCACCGACCCATCACCTTTCAAGACTTGTAACATGCTATATCGGCCCAATGATGTGCTTATACCAATCAAGGAATCTACCATTGTCACAACTTCACCTTCACCCATGAGCCCATCCACCAAAATTTCCACTACTTTTACTGGTATCTAACCTTGTTATCCCCAGATGCGGCTGTGCCTCTACCACTAGCACTCCTATTTCCCCATCATCTAGTAAGCCATCTATACCCACTACCCACATACAACCTATTGATCCCTTAGAAGGTTTTTCAACGCCTCACTATGGGGGAATACCTATATACAATATCGACACCTTCCTCACCCCACATGAGTATGGAAATCTACATCAACACCCTAGCTCTGACATCCGCATCGGTGATCTATTTTCCCTTATGGCCCTCCACACCTTAACATAAACCTAATGTATGGGGACTTGATATGGCCACCTATAAACCCGAACCTTCATCCCAAACCCAACCATTTTCATCGACCTACACTCCTCACTAATCGCCGCTTTGCTCACATTTCCTCCACCGTGCGTGGAAAGGATTTGGCTTCGAGTTTTTATGAACAAGGCGCAAAATATCATACTATCATTTCCTATATCTCTTGTAAACAAAATGACCATAGTGGCATTGGTTTTAATGCTCCACCCCCATAAGAAGGTTCACATTGACCTTATCTAGGAGAAAACTCCCCCTCTCATTCATCCACATTACCATCATTCACCACAGAGTCCATAGATCTTGAATCTATTCCTCCTAACTTTTTTTTTATAAACACCATTTCCTCTGGGATGCTTTAACCTATCAACATGGTGACATGGCTCCCTCTTCTCTCCCATTCCTTTATCCTGACATGATCGATGAAGATACGCCTTCAATTAGCATCATTCAATGTTAGGACGATGAGTCCATCCTCACCTACCTTAGTGTAAAAACTCTTATATTCATCGGTCATTACCCTCTAAGACACAAACCATGTTGAATGAATCAACCATCGAAATTAGCATTAATAATCAAGATGACCCACACATTTTAAAGATCAGCCAATCCATAAATGCTATTGAACATGAAGCCTTCACCTTTTCCTTGGGACCATAGCAACGCATTTGCCTAGTCCTATCTTTGATATGCTCGGTATTGACCCAAAAATCATGGTTCACAATATTGTAACCATTCTTGATGCCAAACCCATTAAAGAAAAGCCACGAAAATGCATCCTCGCATTGCACTTAGGTCAAAGAAAGATTCAACACCTTCTCTGTGTTTCCTTCATTCTACCATTGATTATTCCTAATGGTTTTCTAACATCCTTCTTATCATGAAAGTGACAGGGGACTCCTGCATTTGCACGGATTTCCGTGACCTCTACCTTTTGTCCCAAAGATGATTTCCCACTACCGGGAATTGACCAACTAATTGATCTCACCACTAGCCATGAAATGTTTTATCGCTCGTGGATAGTTTCTCTGGCTACAATCAAATATTACTAGCTCGAGGATCAACACAAGACTACCTTCATCACCCCTTGGGGGACTTTCTGCAATTGAGTCATGCCCTTTGGCCTAAAAACGTTTGTGCTACATATCGGTGAGCCTTGACATCATGCATCACATATTAGAGGATCATGTAGATGATCTACTTTCCAAATCCAAGCATTGAACCGAACACCTACCCATTCTTAAATTCATCTTTGACTGCCTCATCAAGTATTGTGTTCATCTTCAACCAAAAAAGTGTGTCTTTGCGGTACTTTCGGAAAAATCATAGGTTTCATCATTTCTTTGCATGGCATAGAAGTTGATCCTGCTAAAGTCAAGGATATTCTTGAAATTCTGCCACCCACTAATATTTGTTAACTCCACGACCTATAAGGAAAGTTGCAATCAATTCATCATTTTATCTCATGAGCTTTCCGATCATTTGTCAACCATTCCATCATCTTCTCAAGAAAGATGTTTCATTCAAATGGGATGATGAATGCCATAAAGCCTTCAAAGCCTTGAAACAATACCTCCTTTAACCACTAGTGCTCATTCCTCCTAAGGATGACCAGCCCTTCTACCTATATATTTCCACCATTGACCATTCTCTAGGTGCCATGCTTGCTCATCATGACAACCAACACCGAGAGCAAGTGGTTTATTACATAAGCCGTACCCTTTTGGATTACAAAACTAGATATACCCACACTGAAAAACTTTGCTTAGCCTTAGTTTTCATTGCCACCAAACTCCGCCATTACCTACTCAACCACAAAACCTTTTCATTACTAATACTGACCCATTACACTATATGTATGCCAAATCATATCAAAATCAATGTCTTTGCATGTTGGCTTATGATTTTGGCTGGCCTCAACCTTAAATTCATCCATCAAAAGTCCATCAAGGACCAGGATATTGCTGACCAATTGGCCAATGCACCTATTCTTAGGAATCAACCCTCTAACTTTGACTTTCAGACAAGTCTATAGCTTCCCTTTCCATGGATGAACCCACTTACCAAATGACACTCTTCTTTGATGGCTCTAAGTGTTAGCGTGGGGGTGGGGTGGGGGTTATTCTCATTCCGATTGATGGTGAACCTATGCCTTTGTCTTTAAAACTCAATTTTGATTGCAAAACAATATTTTGAATATGAAGCACTCGTATTGAGTCTCCAAGATGCTTATGCCTTAGATGTTAAGTCAATCAACATCTTTGATAATTCTCGGTTGGTCATAAACCAAGTCAACGATATCTACCGATTAAGTGTCGGAATGAGATACTTCAAAAGTATAAACATCACGTAGACATCGTTGACCACCTTTGACCGTTACGTGCTTCAAACCACCCCACTTTCTACCAATAAATTTGTGGATACAATGGCCGCTTAGCTTCTCAAATACCCACTTCACCTCGCTGACTCTAAAATATTTGTCACTATGCAAAGACTACAATCAACCTCTTATTTTCCTCGTGAATTTTACTCCACTGGAACCATTTCCCCTAACCCACGTGATCTTTGGTATAAAAAATATGGAGACTATATTTCCCTTCCCATTCTACCTCTCGATCTCACTCATAATGGACATGAAAACATGCCTTTCTTAAAAGTGTCTCCCGTTATTTCATCATGGATGTTCTTATTTACAAGCGTGGCTTGATGGCATCCTCTTACAATGCCTTACGAGTTCTAAAATTACCTACACCATTAAGGAAGTCCATGATGGAATTTGTGGAGGTCACTTTAGTGGTTTAGCTGTCATGAAACATTATTTGCCTAGGCTATTATTGGCCAACCTAAACCACATTTGTTGTAATTATGTCAAACATTGCGTGAAATTCTAACAACATGTTAATCTTCATCTAACACCTAGTCACGCCTTACGGGTCACATGAGACCTTTGGCCTTTCTATCAATGGGGTTTGGATCTTGTCGGTGAGATCAACCCCATTCTTCACAATGCCACCGGTGGATCATAACCAATACCAAATATTGCACTAAATGGGTACAAGCCATTCCCTCATTTCTACAAAAGCCTGAGAAGATATGTGAATTCATCAACCATCACATCATCTGTCACTTTGGTGTCCTTCCTCACCACATTATCCGATAACGGAAAATAATTTAAAAACAAAATTCTTCGCAAACTTTGTGATGCTTTTGGCATCCAACTCAGTTTCTCATCACCTTATTACCCACAAACCAATGGCATAAGCTGAATCCACCAATAAAACCTTGAACAAAATTATTATGAAGGTATTTAATGATATTGGGAAAGATTGGCATACACACATTCCTTTCACCTTATGGGCTTATCGCACAAGTATTTACACTTCAACTACGGCCACCCCTTTTCTGCGGTGTATGGTCTTGAGGCTTTCTTACCTCTCAAAGTCTAGATTCCATCTCTCCACATCTCACTACAAGACATGCTCAACGATGATGTAATTCGCTTTAGGATCGTTTGTCACAACTTGAATTATTAGATGAGTGTCATCTCAACACTCTTGACCATCACCAAATATTCCAAAAATGTATCAAACGATCCTATGAAAACGTGTTCATGAACAAACCTTTGGTCGGTGACCTCGTCCAAGGAAAATCAACATGTAACCCAAGAGGAGAAAAGTAAACAAGGAAAATTTTCTCCTAATTAGCTCGGACCCTATATAGTTACCCATGCCTATGGATTAGGTGCTTATCATTTTCTTCACTTGAAGGTAAACCCGAACACGATCCCCTTAATGCCTTTCATGTTTGACCATTTTATTGTTGATATCAAGTCTATATCATTTTTGTCAGTTGATCACTCATCCTTGAGCGTTGTTCACCTTCCATATTATCCATTTTGAGGATCCATGACTAAATAAGAATCATGTGATTACCTATCACCTTTTAACCTTGTCTTCAATATGAGTACCAAGGCTCTACTCATAGCACGATTCTCATGGATACTTTTTTTCTTCTTAAAGACAAAATGCCATGGTCTTTATCACTTGAAACCACCTCTTCCACAGTTAATATTTGTGTCTACGGTCTTGTCTTCTAAACAAGAACCTAATCTTCCTCTATAGTCTTGTCCATGGCTTAAACATCTAAAGATAAAAAGAGATACAACTCCTTGAGTCAAACTTCTAGCAAAAGATAACTCCCTCAAAAGGGACATCTCTTCTTTCTATTCTACCACTATAAATAGACTGCTCCCTTGAAGGATAGCTATATAAAGTCATTACAAAAATATAATAAATATCCAGAAGCTTCCCACATCAATCAACTTCACAAAGACCTTAAGGAGATAATATACCCATCCCATATAGACTTCCTACATCGACCGATCTATTAAAAATAACAAAAATAAATTAAAAATGAATTTTTTGTCGTGGACTTGCCTATTTTGGATTTTGGGTTTCTTGTTAAAAAACACATCCTATCGTACACTAAGTTATGCTAAACCACCCATTCTTGCCTCATGTACCTTCTTATCCTAACTCCTCTCTGGTCGAAGGACTCACCATGCAACCACGACATTTCATGATCATGTGACTTTTATTCACCCTTAAAGTAGCCCATTATGTAAGGCCTATAGGGTCTTACATTCATAAGCCCATCCGGGGTATGGTAGAATCATTAGGGTTCTTATCAATTAGGTGGTTCTTTTGCCACCTCTTACCTTTTTACCTTCTTTTATCACCTATTGATTATCCTACTAACATGGACCGAGTTCATTAAAACTTATATTTAAAACAATTCAATCATGCCTATGACTTGAACTCAACCATTCCCATGACCTACATTCACCCGTGCCTAACACCTATCAATCCATTCCTCTACTTCATTGTAATCTTCCCTAGCTTATGGGAGAGCTACATCGGCACTTTGAGGTCCATTTTTGTCGGGACTACGTAGGCAGCACTCGAGGGCATGGGGCCCTTAGAGGTTAGATTGGCCACTCTCTACCCTAAAAATTCCCTCTTCCCCTTTCCTATTCACATTCTACCCTAGTTAGTTTTGTAACACCACTGAATCAATTGTTGTTACTTTCTCCTGAGCATACAAGTGTTGATATGTGATTTCTTGTAAAAGGATGTGTTCCTCGATTTAGAAATCATGCTTGATATGTACTGTAATTTCTTTGCAGATTGCAGATCTTGACTGAGTCAGAATATGATTAGACTCTTTTATTTATTTCATTTTGTATCTGAGTATTAATCTGATCTCGGAATGAATTATAGAGTTATCCATCTATAAGATCTAGTCTTGGATCAGTGGAATTGATCCAAGTAATGCTTTAAGTTTGTTCATGATGAATTAAAATCACAGACCTTGAACAGGGTTGCAAGGTCTAGAAGCATTTAATAAGCTAGTCAGGAGTATGACTCAGGCTGATCGAGTGAAATAAATTGGTTCCCGATATCGAAGTATATCTGGAAGGTCTCGATCGTGGACCAGGTAATAATTCGTTTACATACGATTCTGCAGCAGAACAGGAGCTAACCCTGTTCAAGAAGGTATGATATAGGTCTTTTCTGAGTGTACAGAATGTAGACCTAACTGGAATTATTAAATGATTAGTAACCTAAGACTAAACCTAACCTAGGGGTTAGATTAGTGTTAATCTAACCTAGACCTAGGCTATGTGTTAATGTCCTAAGTTAGTATCTATGTTATGGAAGTTAGATTAGGTATTAACCTAAATTCTAACCTAAGATACTAACCTAACTATGAGCAAGAGTATAAAGGGGCCTATGGAGGGGTGCGAACCATGGGCGGCGTTTTCTATGTTATTAAATGCATGGGATAAGGATGAGGGACAGGTCTTGGCGGAGGTTTTGGGGACGGCTAATCTGTGCCGACGTGGCAGGTCGCCAAAACTGGAAATGAACTTGGGATTTTGTTTGACTATCGCCAATTCTGGCGGTCGGTGGAAGTGGAGTTTTAGCGGGAAAGTTGGTTTTATTGCATTCAATATTCTCGGTAGTCGAGCTCGGAACTCGCGAGAAGGCATGCAAACAGGAAGTTGGTTGGTTTGTTTGGCTTGTCGCGATTTTCGGGTTTCTCTCTGCCTGTTCACTGGTTCTTCGCACCAGTCTTCTCTGTGTTGCATGGCAAGTATGAACTTATCTAGCTCTTTTCTCTGTCAAGGAGGATATATATGTGATGGAGATAGCAAAATTTTGTTGGTCGCTCTAACTTGGAAAAGGAAAAGAAAGTCTGAGCTCTTCCAGTGGTCTGCTTCGGAAATTTGAGCAAAAATCCAGGCATGTTAGGCCCTAACCTTTAAAAATCTTACTGTCTTTCAAGTGATTTCATTAGAACAACTCTGTTCAAATGTTTTGAGAAAATAGATGATTTTCTATGAAGGTCTTGTTTGATTTTGGTACTGTATCTCTTCTGGTTCGATTTTTCAATTTCCCCTTGATGGGTGTTTATTAAATTCGAAATGTGGCTCTATTTCTTTGTGTATTCATTCTGGCTTAAATATGTGAGATATATTTATATATAAAAAGTATGAATACTCGGCCTGTTCGGCGAGAACCCATAGAATATACCTGTGTTAGGTATAGGCCACTGCTATGTTGTCGATTTTTGGTCGCCGTTTCTTGTTGTGGAAACTGTATGAAGGGATACTGATGGATATTGTATGATTGATCAGTTATATTGATCCTTTGGAAGCTCTGTCGTGGTTTTTGATGACAGTGGCTAATGATACTTTTTGGTTTCGTTTTGTCTTTTAAAATTGTTTGGGAGCAGTAAAACCATCTATTGTGTTACAGTTTTCCTTTCGACTCGGTGGTAGTTGTTTTTCCTTGTTATTTTGTAACGGGATCTAACCCTTGACAGTGTACAGTATGGATATATGTATTTTATTCGGACGACTCTGTTGAGTCCATTGAATGATTCATATTGTGGACCACTGTTGAACTTCGTTTGAATATCTATTTAGATTGGTAATTCGATTTGAAACTTCGAAGAGTAACAGGTATACACGACCTTTGTTATTTTACCTTTGTGTTGCAAGAATTTGTGGTTTAAACTCTTTGGATGAAATTCTACGTTTCTTTCCTGTGCCATCTTGTGCGAAATGTTGGTAAGGGTACCGTTGGATTCCTTGTTTTGGAATTTCAGTATTCTGGTTCGTTTTTGCCTGATTATAATGTTGCCATTGTTGGCACGGATGGATTTATCATCTTACATTATTTTGGTTACTGTTGTTAGGACTCAGTTGAATTCTTGACAGATGGACAGTGTAACTGTTTCAATTAGGACTGTTGGGTTTATTCTGCTGTTTGACCCTGTGGAGGGTATCTTGTTTCTTTTGGCTTCTGTATAAGCCTGAGATTGAACTCGTGATGTTTATTTGGCCTTGATGGATTTCTGTGAATAGTTTGACATCTTGTATATCGGCTTTATGATATAGGTCATGGATAATAACCCGTAACAGTATGCAATTGTTTGACTTGTTACCACTGTTGGAATCATTTGAATTCTTGGATGGTAACTTGTATTTCTGTCTCTTATTGAACCTAATACTTGGACACTGTCGTTTGTCACTGTTTGAGTTCCTTGAGTATGGATAATTATTTCGTGTTCTGGCTCTGTTGAGGTGAGTCGCGAATACCATACTTTAGACTTGCATGCGCCAAGGTAAGAATAGATTGGTTGTATTCCTTTCCGTTTACTCCTGTCTGAGTGAGACTGAGCATGTTTCGGTATTACTGTGTGGTCGTCTTGGCATAGTCTTTAGGAAACCTCAAATTGCTTAATCTGATGAAGTACATTGTTTGACTTTATGCTAAAAGTTCCTTGATTTCAACTTGTGTTGAAAAGCCATACTGTGTATAAAAGGAACCAGTGTTGGGCTTAAGGTTGATATATGGGATTGTTGATGTGTTAGCTGCTGTACAGGAGTTTTGTTGTGTTTTATTTCTTGATTTAAAACAGCGATCCTTCTTGTGGCTTGTCGGACTTGTTCATATACATACTGGGTGAATGTTTTTCATATGTGTAGACAGTACAGTAATGAACTTATGTGAAAGGAAGTATGAATGATTTGGTTCTTTCTCTTCTTTTATTTTAATATTTGTTGATATCTGTCTAACAGTGGGAATTGTTTTGTAACATATTGGTGGAATTACGAACTGTTATGATATTTTCCTTTTTGGATGAATGAAACGATCTGCCCAATGTTGTGATTTTGGATTCAATGATTGTTTGTATACATTCGTCCCTTGATTCTTAATATTCGATGAAATATTTGAGAAGTGTTTAGGACTATTCTGTAACGGTGATAGAGTTACATAATCGTAGTCATTTTGGATTACAAAGGAATAGTCTGAATCATGTTTACTTGTTTGGATTATTGATATCATTTAAACAGGGTGTTTAATGAAAACAATTGATGGATTGCAATTGTTTTAAAAGTTAGTGCTTATCATGCTCAGTTCATTGAACTGACTCATGTTGACTATTTTGCAGATGGTTGCCGTAAGTGGTAAAAGCAATGCAGATCTGACAGGATGATCAGATTATTTAATTTGTTTCATAATGAATTACAGCTTGATTATATAAATGTACTGTATGTGGAAAGATGTTTCTTTTCCGTTAAGCATTGTATCAAGTATGCTGCTTGCATAAAATGTAATTGTATAATTTTGAAAGGAATGGAAATAAGTGTTTGATACTTATGTATTGTATTCTATTTCTGATAGTTGACCTTCTTCGGTTTATATACCGGAATGGCAATGATATCTTTGTAAAATTTTGGATGCTTTTGGGATTAACTATGAAAGCTTACAAGAAAATGTGGTTGAATTCATATGAGTGTTTAGCAGATCTTATTGTTCTAGCGAAAGCAATATTGAATTTAAATAATTGTCTTTCTAAAAGATAGGTTAAAAATGAACCTAAGCAGAATGCTAAACAAGCTGGATTAAATTACTAATCCCTACTCCACGAGTATTGAGGACAATATTAAATTGGATTCTTAATCATTTATATCCTTATACTAATAAGTATGATATAAATTCAGTTAAGAGAACTGATATAAATCAAATGAAGTTCGGATGGCAATCTCATGTGAAGGGTATGAGATATTGTCCAATTACATTGCTTCCACGCTTAATATTTCTGCTACGAAGTTTAGAAAGCAGTGTATTCTAATGACTCCTTGATGAGAGTTTGACCTTAATACCTCTACCATGTAATGGGTTTTATAGAGGAGGGTCGTCTTAAGGCGAAGAATCAGGGGATCGGGAAAGGCTAACCTTAGGAAAAGTCTTTAAAGTAATTTAAACTCCAGTGCATCGTAACGCATGTTGTTAAGTAGATCTTTTCGAGGTGGATTTAAAGGTTGACGACACAAGTCAACTGCAGGGTTGTACCTCGAGAAGATTAGGATCTTCTCAAAGTTACAACAATGCAGGAGACTTCTGGCGACACCCTTTGCATTGATCGCTAAGATTTACACTTTGTTCTCGCACGAGTTACTCAGGGTCCGATTATGAACGTGGTCATGTTATAAGGCTGCCTAGGAGATTCGGGGTATCATGACACACTGGTTGAACTGCAAGGTTGAACCAGTATGTCACCATATCCCTAATCCTCGTGGGCATCCATATAACATTATCACCTTGATAATCTACCTCCGAGCGATTCGTTTGTGAAAGGAAGGACTGACAGTAGTCAGTGTAAGACATTCTATATAACATAAGAATGGGGTGAAGGACGTATTCCAGATTGACGAGTATGCCGTTAGGGAATACGAGACATAAACAGTATGTTTCAAATCTTTGGCCAAAGTATCTTAGCTTTCTTGATTGCGTTGTCCTAATTCACCTAGTCTAAGGGATGAGATGCCGATGAATAATGGTAACAATTATTCAGTTAGGTTCCTTGGACAGAGCATTCTGAATCCCAGAATAGGGAAGAGAACCACAAGAGTGAAGGGTTAAGTAATAACGCCAACTCTTATTACTCATGAATAGATCGGTAGATTACCGAGTCATGGAATGAATAGATCGGAAGTAATCCGAGTCATTACAGCTGCATATGGTTGTCTGTTATATGAATGGTTATTTGATTTGTGAGTTCTAAATTATGTATTTAGAACCAGAATGCATTTATCAAAAAAAAAAAAAAAAAACACTTGTTCTATTGTCTAAAATGAGGATGTTAAGTTAGTTTCCTTTTATATCAATAAATGGAAATTAAACCAAACAAATAAAAATTTCTTAACATCTTTACCATCATAACTTACACATTTATTTCATCGTGTCTACAATTTCTTTACCATAATCATACATTTCCCTACAAATAATCTTAACACGATCCACATCAACATTAATTGCAAAAATTAATGAATTAGAAACTCACCCATACCTAACCAACGACTCAACCATGCCTAAGATGACCGACTCAATCATACCTAAACTAACCTAAATCCAACATGCCTAACTCAACCTTAGTTAATCATGCCTAAACCAACCTAAGCTCCACCATGCCTAACTCAACCTTACTTAATCATGCCTAAGTCAACTAGACTCGATCCATGCCTAATGACCTGACTCCATCATGCCTAAACTTACTTGACTCCACCATGCCTACACGACCTTGACTCTATCAAGCCTAATCCACTTGATTTCCACACACACACACACACACACACACATATAACAATGAAAATTAACACATGTATACCATCCATACTATAAACACCATCATCTATAAAGTAGATAGTCTCTATAAAATACATGTGAACATATATCTCAATAATAATCGAGAATCATATGAAATCACTCGGATCCTCGCCATCTTTAGCACGTGAGGCTAGTATATCATCAAAAATCTCAATAACTCTCATGTACATCCTCACTCTCTTTGGCACACGTAGGTTGGTATATATCAAAAATACACAACTATACAAAATAGGAGGTATATATGGCTATCAGACATCACCTTGCTTGGATATCCTCTATATCTACCTCACTGTCTCCTCTTCCTCCTCTACCCCCACATGATGTCTAGCTAGCATCTCACCACCCATCATCAGTCTGGCTGGATCTCTGTTGGTACCTCACCACAGGGATGGACTCCATGAAATGATAGCCTCACCTTGACCTTGTCTCGGGGATCGATGGCCGCCTGTATTCTCTCTACACCATGGGTACGTGACCTAGTCCTCTCACTCAAGGCCTATTGTGCTCTATACTTCCCTATAGGATAGAAAATCTATCCATGCGGCCATCAAAATATCCTGATAATACCGAACCTCACCTAAGGCATCTCTCAACCAGCCTATCGGTAATGTATATGGTGGTGATATCAACCTTGGCCTCTATACTATCTCTCTCGGGACCTTGTCCCGCTAGTACCTATAAAGAGGGACCCTATCCCTATGCTGTGATTTATCTTGGGGACTCTGTCTCGCTCCTATCTCGTATTTGGGCACGAAGGGCCATAACTTGCACTGTGTAGTGGCCAAATAGCCCTAAAAACCTATAATATGCACATGTAGGGTGGTCACCTGTACCCCATCTCCATCTCCACCCTGTGCGGGTGTATCCATCCCTACGCTTTACCTAGGCTTCAGAGTGGCCACATGTGCCTCTGAGCCTATCATGGCCTCGAGCTGCCTATACCCGATTATGCACTATACCCGATTATGTAATCGGGTCACCACCGCCCGTAGGGACGTCCCTATGCACTACTTTGTGATGGTGGATAAATCTAGCTTCCCCAACCTTAGCGGTATTGCTCGTAAATGTCTAGCCTACCACTATCTCGTATGTATCTCGTAACCCTGACATCATCAATCCATCGGTCTCTCACTTTCTCCTCTTGTCAAGGCTGTGGTAGAGGTAAAGGCCTCTCCACATCATCCCTCCTATATTGTGGGAAAGGTGGTGGTATATCCTAAAGTAGCTCGAACTACCATCAACCATGTCCATAGGTATCATCATTGCCCCTCTTTCTACTGGAGTAGTTGTAGATCCTGTAGCTCCTCTCGCCATCTGTCCCATATGACACAAAACCACATAGGGCCACCAAATGATGTCCATGTTAGAAAAACCCTCTAGTAATCACCTGTAATAGGCTACATCATGTGTAGCTCTAGCTGCTCGGTGCTCCCTAATCGCAGGCACCCATCGCCTGAAGCCCACTCGAACAAAACCTGACTCGTTCCTATTCATGGAGAACAATTTGAAAGTTGGGTGTATGGTGAAGTTCCTTTCCTTATTTTTATTTTCTTCCCAGTTGGGAATGACAGGCATATTTTCCCGTTAATTTTTTCCCCAGAGTCCATGGGTAATACGTGAATATCTTTGATTGGATGCGGTTTGGCCATATTTCAAGGTTCAAATGGAAGCCTCCACGTGTCCAAATGACGCAACTCTAGGGGTAGGGTCCAAGGGACAGTCCTCAAATAAGCGCATTTTTCCACGTGTCCCAAGTACAAAATGAAGACAGAACAAGCTAAAATGGCTAAGTATGGAAGGTTCAGCGTGGATGATGACACGTGCCTCATCGACACAACTTCAAGAGTCAAAGTTGGGGGTAGTTCTCAAACTTGCGCTAGTCCTCCACGTGTCCTAGGTCCAAAAAGGGACAAGAGCCGATAGTTAAAATTGACTAAGTATGGGTGGGTTGGCGGAAGCCACCACGTGCCTTAACGGTGCCATTTCGGAAGTGAAATCAAAGGGTTAGTCTCCAAGTAGCGCCAACTCGCCACGTGGTTAAAGTCAATATGAAGATGAGTTGGCCATTGAAAAGTCCAAGACCGGTGGAAGGAGACACGTCAGCTCGGCAGCTTTAGGGGGTGTTTCCAAAGTAGAAACTCAAATGAGCGCCAGCCCTCCATGTGTCTAGGGGTCAACATAAGTCAAGCAAAAAATTGGCCCGAATCGGCTAAGTATAAAGGAACCAGGAGCTCTCCACGTGTCAGCCTAGCGCTACTTCAAAGGAAAAGAATGCAAGAGGTGTTCGCAGCCCACTCCAATCAATTTCTCCCACGTGGGTGGCCCAAATTTGAAGTTGTAAAAGCAAATCGAATGGCCCATGTTTTAACTGGTAAAATAATGTAACGGCCGTATATTTAAAAACTATTTTTCCACCATTAACGTTTTCTTTTGCATTTTCAAGAATTTGAAAGGGCGTGGATGATTGGAATAAGTTGTAACTATTTCTTGCTTGCTCGAGGAAGTTGTAACCATCTCTTGTGAGCTATATCATGAGCTTTCAAAGCCATTATATGGGTTGGAATTTTGATTATTCTGGAACTATGTAATTTGAATTGGAAGAAATCAATACAAAGGTTTTTCCCTTTTTCTTCTTACTTTCTCTTTCCTTCTGGTTCTGATATGTGAATCATCTAATCCTTGCGTGCTTGGAAACTTTGTGTTCTAGTTTGTACAATCTCCAGAACTTTGAGTCTTGTGAATTGTGTCTGTTATAAACGTGGATGGTTCTACTTTGTATCTCATTTACACAATACATATAAGGGTTTTCTCTGCCATCTCTTTTCCTGAAAGTATTGTCTTCTTCTTCCTCCCTCCTCTCTTCAAAGTCTTCTATCCTCATGTATTGATAACTTTCCAGGCTTAAAACACATTTTAGGATATCGGGAAACCACCATTGAATGAAAGACTGTGCATTTGTACATAGGTTTTCCCCTGCTTTCAATAAGGGAACCTCTCCCATTAAAGAGGAGGGACTTTTTGTCCCCTGACTGTGGTTTCATTCCAAGTGCAAATCTGAAACCCAACAGTTTTTGGTGACTCTACTGGGGAATTTTTTCAACAAATTTCCTTTCTAAAAGAACAACTAATTTGATCATTTCTTTGATCTGGTGACTCTAAGATATACTCGTGGTAGAAGGGCTCTTGGAATTGAAGATCCCCAATTTCAACTCTTGGATCAACAAGGTTTTCACTTCCTCCAACAAGAAGAAATAGAAGAGCTCATTCCACAAGCACACCTCTGTTGAAGACAGAGCTTCTGGTAGTAGCATTCCTCAAGCACAACTTAGCCCTAATCTCTCGTGCCCTAATTCTTGTTTGGTGTCTTAGTTCCACTTCAAGCAATATTTCCAAGGATGGCAGCACCTCGGCCTTGGGGACAAAGAGTTGGGCCTCTGGCTCTTCCTCAACCATTGCATGAGTTACCTAGGGGTAACAGAAGAATTTTCCCAAATTTAGAGGTGATGGAAAAGTGCACCCTGATGAACACATTGCAGCCTTCATTGTTGCATGTGGGGTCCTTGGAGTTGAACATGAGGATGTCTCTGTGAGGTTGTTTGTGGAAACCTTGCAAGACAATGTTGTAGATTGGTTTTACCATCTTCCTGCTGGGACCATCATTGATTGGACTACTATGAGAACTGAATTTGAGCAACGTTTCAAACCTGCTGAAGATGTGCATGCTTTGCTAGCTCAGATTTCTCAAATCAAGAAGGAGCCACATGAGCCTATGAGAGAATTTGTGGCCAAGTTCAACAAGTTGGTTAACAAGATTCCACTAGATACTAGACACTTGTTGATCAGATTCAGAAGTGTTTCTTCTTGAATGCTCAATTTTGGAAGTAAGCTATGCCCGAGGAGAGAAAATCTTGCAACTTTGGATGTTGATCAGAGATTGGTTGTCAGTGTGGAAGATGACTTGATCATGTCTGGCAAGCTGAAAAGGGAGTCTTTCAAATCCAAAGCATCTTCTTCTTCTCCTTCTCCTAGAGGTAATGTAGATCAGTTGGTGCAAAAGTTGGCTAATGACCTCATTGCCATTAAGAAACAATTGGCTCAACATGCTCCATATCAAGATGTTCCAAGGAAGAACTTTCAGCCTAGGAACCACTTGCCCTCTTCTCAAACCAGGTTGGCCATTGAAGGTCCACCCCTCAAGGTGCCTGTTAATGCTACTTGTGAAGTTCTTGAGCCTGATGATGAGGAAGAAAATGGGCTCTATGATGAACAAGAAGAGGAAGATGATGAAGAACTGGAGGATCCTGGTGGTTCTCGAGTTCATTTCCTCACTACTGAGGGTATGGAAGATGTGGATGATTATGATGATGTAGTGGCTGAGATGAATAGTGAATCATATGTTGTTATGACCCGGGAGAGACCAAAAAAAAGGAAAAAGTGGTGCAACCTACAAAAAGATCCAAGGAGTACCCCATCACCATCGGTGATTGCAAGAAGAGGAGCTCCTATTCCTACTACTTCCACTCAAAAGGTAAGCTCTGCTAGTCCTTCTCCCTCTACTTCTACTTCTGGGAATTCTTTCCCAACAAATGATAAAGCTGATAGATCAAAAGCTCCTCCTACTCCTAGTAGTGATTCCCCATCCACATCTGGATCTTTTGACATTATAGACCATCTTAAAAAGACCAAGATTCAGATTTTTGAAGCAAGAGTTCTATCAAACCCATCCTAAAGCCTTTGCCAAAATGGTTAACTTTGTAAATTCCAAATCCAAAGTCTCATCCAGTACTTTTAAGGGCCTTTTTCCCACTCCCTCTCCCTCACCTCAATCAAGCCTTGTGGCTGTAGTCACTTCCTCTAATGAGAAAATTGAACCATTCTATGTGACCCTTCTCATAGCTGGCCACAAACTCAAGTAATTGTGTCATAGATTCAGGAGCATCAGATAATGTAATGCCTGCAAAGGTAGCCCATGCTTTGGGTCTGACCCTAACACGTGCCTTTGGTTCTTGTTATTCCATGGAGAGTAAGAAAGTACCTTTGGTGGGTAGAATTAAAGATGCACAAGTAGCTTTTGTTTGCTTTTCTAGAGAAAAGAATCCTAGCCACCATTTTGGTAGTTGATATTCCTCCTTCATATGGGATGTTGCTGAGTAGAAATTTTTGCAAGGAGGTAGGAGGGGAAATTCAAATGGATTGGTCACATGCCTTGATCCCTATCAATGGGAAGATGAAGAAAGTTTACCAGAAACAAGTAGAGTATATTGTGCAAAAGACAGATGATCCTAAAGCACAAATATTGTATGCAGATATAGGGCATGGGAACTACATGATCATGTCACAAGAGGAGACAAGTCTACCAAAGGGAGTGTTGCTTGATCCTAATGGTGTGTGGACTTTGGAGTTTGATGGGAGCTGTTCTTTAGCTGGTTTTGGAGCTGGTGTAGTGCTCATTTCTCCTGGGGTAAGGTTCATCCTTTCTCCTTCAAATTTTAGTTTGAAAATACCAACAATACTGCCGAGTATGAGGCCCTTATTCTTGGGTTGAGCATGGTGAAGGAGATGGGAGTGAAGAACCTTCTTGCTCATGGAGATGTTGAGCTAATTGTAAAACAAGTTAGAGACCTTTATTAGGTAAAGAGCAGAAGGTTGAAACACTATAGGAATCTGGTCTGGGATTCCATTGAATTCCTTGATGCTTTTTCCATTGAAGTTGTGCCAAGGGAGAGGAACACTAGGGCTGACTCTCTAGCTATTTTTGGGTCCTTGTTGATTCCTCACCCTGATTTCCCTCAGGAGAAATTCACCATTGAGCTGATCCATAGACCCAGTGTGCCTGACAATGCAAATAATTGGCAAGTTTTTAATGATGACCAACATTTTCTTTCTTTCTTGGAGCTCAGAGACAACTTTGATCAGTTGTACTTTGAAGGAAGTGACAATCTACCTAGAGAGTGTGTGTCATCAAATGAAGAGGGTGTCAAAGAAGAGATGGATCAAGATGGATGCATCAAACTGAAAGGAAACAAAATTCCTAAAGGGTTGGTGAGTTTGGAGGATATTTTTGATAAACATGATAGATATATGAAGTCTAAAGTTTCCCAAGGAGCCCGAAAATCTGCTTGAGATTGAGAAAGTGAATATTGGGAGTCTTGATGATCCCAAAATGGTCAACATTGGAAAATGTTGCACTCAGGAAGAGAAAAAGAAGGTGGTGAATCTGTTGAAAGAGGTATGTTGATGTTTGGCTTATTCTTATGATGATCTTAAGGCTTTTCAGCCTAAAGAAATGCAACATTTCATTCCTCTTAAGCTTGGGATCAAACCCTTCAAATAAAAAAAGGAAATATAATCCAAAGATAGCTGATACAATTTTCCAAGAAATACAAAAGCTTTTAAAGGCTAGGATCATCTTCCCCATCCACCATTCAACGTGGATTGCTAATATAGTGCATGTCAGGAAGAAGAATGGTGAGATCCGGATCTGTGTGGACTTCAGAAATCTAAATTAGGGTTCTTTGAAGGACAACTACCCTCTCCCCATGATGGACCAAGTATTGCAAGTTGTCATAGGCTCGGAGATGCTATCTATGTTAGATGGATTCTCGGGGTACAATCAAGTAGAGGTGAATACTACAGATCAACATAAGACTACCTTTACAACTCCTTGGGGCACCTTTGCATACAAGAGAATGCCATTTGGTCTCATCAATGTTGGTGCTACTTTCCAGAGGGCCATGGACTTGGATTTTGGTAGTTTGAAAGGGAAATGCATTGTTGTGTATTTGGATGACTTGACAGTGTTTTCTAAAGCAAGAAAAGATCACTTCCAACACCTTGAAACAATATTGCAGAAGTGTAGAGAGCATGGGATTTATTTAAACCCTAAGAATTCTATGTTTTGTGTCATAGAAGGAAAGTTATTGGGACACATTGTTTCAAAGGAAGGGATCAAGATTGATCCGAGAGAGTTCAGGCCATCCAACAAATTCCTCTTCCATCAAGTAAGAAGGGTGTCCATTCTTTCTTTGGTAAGATCAATTTCCTAAGGAGATTCATCCCCGATTTTGTAGAACTTACTATGAGCATTGCTCACATGATGCAAGGGAAGAAAACCTTTAGTTGGTCCTCTAAAGGGAAGAAATCATTTGAGGACATTAAACAAGCTATTGCAAAGACTCCAATCTTGGCATGCCTTGACTTTAGCAAAGATTTCATTATCTATTGTTATGCCACTAAAAATACCCTAGCTGTTGTGTTAGCCCAGAAGAATGCTGAAGATCATGAGCTCCCAATTGCATTCATGAGTTATGTCTTGAAAAATCATGAGCTGAAGTACACCATGATGGAGAAGCATGCTTTTTGTAGTTGTCAAAGTTGTCAAGTAGTTTAGGTTTTACATCCTTAATTCTCATTTTGTGGTGTTGGTGCCTGATACAACAATCAAATCCATTCTTACTCAGCAAGAATTTGGAACCAAGAGAGGTAATTGGGTAGAAAAGGTGCAAGAGTATGATCTTGATATCATGCCAACAAAGCTAGTTGGGGTAAGGGCTGTGTGAACTCATTGTTGAGGGAGCTGCCAAGGAGTTGTCCAAAGATGAAGTTGATGTCCCTGTTGTTTTGTTCCTCAGCTCGACAGATGTATGGTATGCTGACATTGCTCACTTTCTGACCTATGGAGAGTGTCCATCTCACTTGAGTGCCAAAGAGAAGAGAGCCATCAAACTGAGGTCTACACAATATGTGCTATGGGAAAATGCTTTGTTCAAACGAGGCATAGATGGAAGGTTTTTGAAGTGTGTAGACAAGGAACAACAAAAGAAGTTGTTCTCTACTTTTCATGACCAGGCTTGTGGAGGTCATTTCTCCTCTACTGTAACAACTCATAAAATACTTCATGCTGGTTATTATTGGCCCACTCTATTTAGAGATGCATCAAAATGGGTTGGTAAATGTGAAGCATGCCAAAATGTTTGTTGGAAGACCTAAGTTGGTTGCTTTGCCTCTCAAGCCTATAGTGATTGAAGAGCCATTTCAACAATGGGGTTTAGACTTCATTGGAGCACTCAATCCATCTTCTAGTGTTGGACATACTCATGTGTTGACTACCATAGATTACTTCACCAAGTGGGTGGAAGCCATCCCAATCAAGAGCACTACCTCTGAGGTAGTTTGTAACTTCATTAAAGAGAACATATTGATCAGGTTTGGGATCCCAAACAAAATTGTGACTGATAATGCTTCCAACTTTTCTTCTACTGAGATGATGGACTTTTGCTATGGGTATGGGATCTCCCTTGCTCATTCTTTAGACTACTACCCCCAAGGGAATGGACAGGTAGAATCAACAAACAAGAACTTGGTAAACATAGTTAGAAAGCTTGTAAATGATTCTCAGAGGAATTGGCATAAGAAGCTATATGATGCACTTTGGGATGATAGAATTACACCCAAGAGAGCAATTGGAATGTCCCCTTTCCAAGTGGTGTATGGTGTAGAAGCTCAACTACTAGTCATGGTGGAATTTCCAGCCTTGCATCTGATGAAAACCATTGAAGATTCAAGTTTCAGTAGCTCTTTGGATAAGAGAATTTTGTACCTTCAGAAGCTCGATGAAGACAGATTGCAAGTGGTGGATAGGATAACAACTCATCAGTTGAAAGTGAAGGCTTTGTTTGACAAGAAAACCAAACCCAGAGTTTTCCAAGTGGGAGACATTGTGCTGCTTTGGGACAAAAGACATGAGCCACGAGGAAGTCATGGTAAGTTTGATTCTCTTTGGCTTGGTCCTTTTAGAATCAGACATTTTGTTGGAGAGAACTCTTTTTATCTGGATTACATGGATGGTTCTCCTCTCCCACTTCCTTATAGTGGGTAGTATCTGAAGTTGTTCAAGTCCTAGGTGACTAGGTGGTCCTTCTGTATATTATGTACAGTGTTTTGGTTTTGGGTCATTCCTTTGTGTTTCATTTTGTTCTTCCCTTTTGGTTTGTTTTGTTTCTTTTCCCATCTTGTGTGTGTTGCCTTGTATTGGTTTTCTTTTGAATCCTTTTCCCAATGGATAAAGCATTGGTCCTCTTTCCCCAGAGTTATCTATAGTTCTTGATCTTGCCTTGTGTCTTTGTTCCAAGCCAAGTCATCCCCAGAAAGAGCCAGTTGTTGTTGGCCCCAAAATTCCCCTCTTTTGAAGTCAAGTTTCAAAAAATTTTTTTGAGTCTATACCTTGGAGTATTGAATCATGTCGAGCCTGGCATTGTTTGTAGTTTTCCTATTCATGGAGAACAATTTGAAATTGGGCGTATGGTGAAGTTCCTTTCCTTCTTTTTATTTTTTTTTCCCATATCGGGAATGACAGGTGTATTTTCCCCATTAATTTTTTCCCCAGAGTCCATGGGTAATATGTGAATATCTTTGATTGGATGTGGTTTGGCCATATTTCAAGGTTCAACGGAAGCCTCCATGTGTCCAAAAATGTGCAACTCTAGGGGTAGGGTCCAAGGGACAGTCCTCAAATAAGCGTAGGCTTTTCGCGTGTCCTGTACAAAATGAAGACATAACAAGCTAAAATTGGCTAAGTATGGAAGGTTCAAATGAGATGATGACACGTGCCTCATCGGTGTAACTTCAAGAGTCAAAGCCGGGGTAGTTCTCAAACTTTTGCCAGTCCTCCACGTGTCCTAGGTCAAAAAGGGATAGAGCCGATAGTTAAAATTGACTAAGTATGGGCGGGTTGGTGGAAGCCACCACGTGCCTTAACGACACCATTTTGGAAGTGAAATCAAAGGGTCAGTCTCCAAGTAGCCAACTCACCACGTGGTTAAAGTCAATATGAAGATGGAGTTGGCCATTGAAAATTCCAAGACCAGTGGAAGGAGACACACGTCAGCTCGCAACGCAACTTTAAGGGGTGTTTCTAAAGAAACTCAAATGAGTGCCAACCCTCCACGTGTCTAGGGGTCAACATAAGTCAAGTAGAAAATTGGCCCAAATGGCTAAGTATAAAGGAACCTAGTGGAGCTCTCCATGTGTCAGCCTAGCATGCTGCTTCAAAGGAAAAGAATGCAAGAGGTGTTCATAGGCCCACTCCAATCAATTTCTCCCATGTGGGTGGCCCAAATTTGAAGTTGTAAAAGAAAATCGAATGGCCCATGTTTTAACTAGTAAAATAATGTAATGGCCATATATTTAAAAACTTGGTTTTTCCGCCATTAACATTTTCTTTTTGCATTTTCAAGAATTGAAAGGGTGTGGATGATTGGAATAAGTTGTAACTATTTCTTGCTTGCTCGAGGAAGTTGTAACCATCTCTTGTGAGCTATATCATGAGCTTTCAAAGCCATTGTATGGGTTGGAATTTTGATTATTTTGGAACTGTAATTTCAAATTGGAAGAAATCAATACAAAGGTTTTTCCCTTTTTCTTCTACTTTCTCTTTCCTTCTGGTTCTGATATGTGAATCATCTAATCCTTGCATGCTTGGAAACTTTGTGTTCTAGTTTGTACAATCTCTAGAACTTTGAGTCTGTGAATTGTGTCTGTTATAAATGTGGATGGTTCTACTATGTATCTCATTTACACAATACATATAAGGGTTTTCTCTGCCATCTCTTTTCCCTGAAAGTATTGTCTTCTTCTACCTCCCTCCTCTCTTCAAAGTCTTCTATCCTCATGTATTGATAACTTTCTAGGCTTAAAACACATTTCAGGATATCGGGAAACCACCATTGAATGAAAGATTGTGCATTTGTACATAGGTTTTGCCCTTGCTTTCAATAAGGGAACCTCTCCCATTAAAGAGGAGGGACTTGCTTGTCCCCTGACTGTGGTTTCATTCCAAGTGCAAATATGAAAACCTCTACAATATGGCGCAGTCCTCCTTCAGTCAGTTGTACCCCCTCGCACCTCCATGAGTAAAGGAGTTACCCTATCTCGCATCCATAACTGGTCCCTCATACGCACCTAAAAACACACACTATTGTCAAAACCTTACCATACCAAACACATCCCTTACCTCATAAACCTCGTATCCAACCCTAACTTCTAATATCGTACCCACCCAACCACTTACCCTTTTAAACCAATATATTTATGCCATTTATACTGCTTCCCTATTTTTCTCTCATGAAACCTACCCTTACATCTCTTGACATATCCTTACTTCTTACCCTTTCTCTCTACTACCCTATTTTCCTATAAATCCAGCCGACACATTTGGTAAAAACAACCATTATCGGTCATATGTAACTAAAGCATCGATCACCCATTACTTGACCGATGCAAAGCCAAATACCACCAACATCGGCCAAAACTTGACTAGTGTCGGTCATTTTCACGACATCAAATACCACAAACTCCTACCCTACTTTTTCAAAAATTCCTAAAATCTACCCTAATCCTCCACTCTAACCTACCCAAACCTAGGCTAGCTTTATTCCCAATCCTATTTCATCTACATTGGACCTTCCCACCCCTCATTTCCTTCCTTCTTACCCATACATTCCCAATAATAAACTTACACCCAAATATTCACCCAACCCCATTTAAATAGCCTATTTCAATCACAAATACATGATCAAATAGTATCCCACCTCATTTAGATGTCATGGCATGTGGCGAAGACATCTAGCCATTGTTGTGCTAGTGGACCACCCGAACCTTCTCTAGCCTCTGCCATGTCTAATCACCAAATCCAATCCTCCTGACCTCCACCCAATCACAATTAATCCCCCTATGCTCATGGACCCATCTACTTGGCTCCTCTAACCAACTAGATCTCCCCACCTCAGTAGTATATCATCCCTTGTCCTTTCCTCCAAAAATCACAACTCATTCAACAACTTGTCATTTTCACAAAATCCAAAACGTATAAATGAATTTGTATTATATAGATTTTTTTTTTTATATACCCACATCGACTTGACCGACATCGGTTATAACTAAAATGACATCGGTCTTGTGTGCCCTAGCACATCATGGTGGTTATACCCAAATGACATCGGTCATCTTCCCTAATAAACCGTGATCAACTTACCTAGACCATTACCGATTTGTATGACCAACATAGGTTACCCATCATACTCTTTTCCATACCCTTCCCCATTTCTAACCAACACTTAACCAAACCAGCCACCATTTGACCTTACCCACCCTTATTGCAACCAACCTCCATGCCTACCTTACATATACCTTGTCCTTAATTATGTTTTGGGACTTATTATTTTACCCATACCTGGCCTTACCCATGTCGTGACCTCATTTACTGGACCTGACCTGGAACATTGTTAATGACCTATGAACTCATGTGCTCGCTATACCTTGTGACATTGTTACCTATGTTGTTTGACCTAATGACCTTACCTTGCCTATTGTTGTGCCATTTATCCTAACCCAACCTTTGGTGTACCGGAACATACCTAAACATTCTTGCACCTGACCTACGATGTGCTTCCGCACCATATCCTATACCTTGGATACTAGAATCACCTCAACCTTGTTTGGATAAACCTATCAACCTTGGACGATGTAGAGTTTGCATGCTCTTCAACTTTGTACCATGTCATAGCTTATATGGGTGCGTGCATTCGAATGTCGCTACCTTTGACCCTGGCCCATTACCTTGATTACCTGATTGGACCTTTACCCCATTACCCCCATTGCCCACCTTCCTCTTCATCACATCCACCTTTATCAAACCACTCACCGATTCTGTCTTCTACCTCATCAGTTCCTAGTTTGAGGGGGATCACCTTCACCCACACATGGGGCAACCACATCTTATTTTTGTTAGTGTCGCTTACCAATACAAGTAACACAAACAAAAGGGGAAAAATGTAGACACCAAAATTGGGTCACACTCCCCTTGGCACCCCATCGAATAACCAACCCAAACATATTCACTTAACCACCCCCTCCACACCACATTAATATTAATTTAATTTAATTAATACCCATCCTCACAATATTCATCATTTAATTACATTAATTGACCTAATTACCACCTCACCTAGACACCTCATCCAACCACCTCACCCTAGACCTATTCTTGGCATGTTTCCATAACTAACAATAACTAAGTCTTACTAGCCTTAATGAGATAAGATTTTGTCTAAACCCTTAAATCAATCCTTAAGATCTCTAACCACATTCTCGCCATTATAAGGGAAGTTTCCATTCGATCCATAAGAAGAAACTAATTGGCCAAATAAATTAGAAAGATCTACCCATTTTAGTAAACTTAGGAATCTCACCTTAATCGGCGATTGGTCAAGACCTAAACCAATGCCGATCAAGAAGGAATCAAGTGCCGGTTATTATTTATGGACCTAAGCAACCTTGTTTTTGGGTTGGCACATTCTAAGAGCAAGCAAGGGGAGAAAAAATAGAATCTTTGCATACAATTAGAATGAGCATCTTTCATGCATATAGACATCTAAAGCCATCACTGGGACATATTTGGAAGCATTGCACTCATGGAATCATTCTGGGAGCCACTGCTACGATATCCAACACTATTCTTTTGATCAACAGCCACCTCCATTCAGCCATCAAAACCTGCATCACAATAAGTACATCTCTACTAGCATTGTCTATTTTAGCATAGTTAACTTTTGTCATTCCTGTCATTAGTTTATACTTTTCATGTTCATTCCTCCATTGCTTATTAGCTTGTAATTCAACCATTTCCCTTACCCACACCACCAAATCACCATTTTTGACCTAATATCCAATTTTTAACATACCTAAGATCTCCACAGACCTTCTCATCCACCCTCCCAACCTCATTTGACCTTAGATCAGCCCCTGCCAGTTGATCTATTCAAGTTTCTTTCACCTCGACCATACCGACGCCGAGTTATCCACAACCGTTATCGGTTCCACCTAACCTGGGCATTGGTCATACTTGACCAAGTTGGTCTCTATTTTTATACCTTGACCAAGAACATACCCGATAATCATCTCACCAGTTGACCTAAACAACCTAGAATCTAACCAACAGTTCCAACAACCTGACACCTTCTTATTATTTAGATCTGACTATAACCTAACATGTTATATTAGATTTGCTTATTGTGCTTGAATGAGATACCTAAATCATATCAACTACAGTAGGAATTTTTTTATTTCTTGCATTAATTTGTTTTAAATAATGGATTGATAGCCATCTAGGGATTATAACACTTCCTGGATCTAGCACATGTTAGGTAGTAACTGTCATATATCATTTAACTATATTTTTATGGTATTGTTTTCTATTACAGTAGTTCCTCCTAGCCAAAATAAGTTCTTGCAATCGGCATTAGATCAAGAATTCAAAA
This sequence comes from Taxus wallichiana var. yunnanensis, assembly GCA_018340775.1. Lineage (NCBI taxonomy): Eukaryota > Viridiplantae > Streptophyta > Pinopsida > Cupressales > Taxaceae > Taxus > Taxus wallichiana. Next base: position 375,690,382 of record CM031244.1, on the reverse strand, counting down.
CGAGTGCAACAACCATCTACGACTAACATAAATAGGTATTCCTCCTTCGCCCTTACCCTTATCTCTGTTTCATCATTTCAAAAAGGTAAAGAAAATGGTGAAAATTCATGCATGGAAATTTAGTAGATTCTCTTCCCAAAATAACATTTGTGTGTCACACAAGTCTCCATCCCATTATGTGATATGTACGCTATCTCCAAAATATCCAATAACCATGAAAATGGCTAATTCCCCGATTCAATCTACCTTTGCGTGTGCTTCCTTCCCTATCCTTTCATGCCTTCAAATATACCTTGCTATCTTTGGGTGAAAATATTTTGTATGCCTTCTCCTTAGTATCATACTTTATCGCTCAACAATACCCCACACTAAATCGTATTTTTGCCCTAATAATGGTTGCCTTCGATGCCTTAAAGAATAATAATGGAAGAATATAAAGAATGAATTGTTATACAAAGAATAGATTTTACTCTCCAGTACCCTCCTCTTCCATTAGTGAGAATCAACTTAGGATATTATTTCTTAATTTCAGCTTCCAAAGCTTATTGATCATAAAAATGCATTTTTGGTCTTCTCGGGACATCTCGCAACGATGCCTTCCAACTCATCCTATTTCATCTCTACCTTATAATTCTACTATACTATGACAACATTAGCCATACTGATATATGTCCCTCCGTAAGATCCATATTTTGTGCTATGATCTTTCCAATCTCATCTAGCCTTTCCTTATGTAGTTGTTGTGCTGCTACAAGGTCTTCATGCTTTTGCTTCACTAACACCAATCACTCTACGTGCCCTAAAGTCTCATCCTTCATTTCTTTCAAAACTTCATTATCCTCCAATATGGTTCTTATTCAGATTATTGATTCTAGAGCTGCACAAATATTCAATGCTTGGTCTGCTTTCTTCATCTCTTCCTGCAAAGTCTGGAGCAAGGCTTCGTAAGATGAAATATTTCTAACTACTAAGGCCCTTTCTCTCTCTGCTTCTGTTCAAGGTCCTTTGGTGCTGGCATGTGAATCGGTCCATCCTCAAGCACCAAATCTACTAGGGTACGCACATAATGCATAGATGAAGGAAACCTTTCAGGTACCTTAGATTCCAAGTGTGGTCTTGCTTTTAGGACATGGTCACCAATTTCTTTTGCCATACTGATGAAGGCCTCATTATTTTTTTCCATCTCCAAGTTTTTTCTCCTTTTAGATGCTATTTATGAATCTTTGGCCTTGTTATCTTCTTGTAGTGCTCTAATAGTGGTAGCCTTATCTATGTTCCTCTGTGCCACTTTATGTAGATACCTTAACTAAGGTATTTCTTACCTACTCATCAAACATGAGAGTGGGCTTTATAGTCATGTTCATGATCTAAAGTGCCTTCTTCATTCTTTGGGACACACATCACTCCTCACATACATAAAAATTAGGCTCATCCATGTGAGTTTTCATTGACCAGGATAACTATTTCCTCGCACGTGTAGTGGCCATGTTTGGGTCCATCAAATCCCATCCATACAACCCCTTAAGGCCCATTGTACTCTGGAAATGGGTGCAGAAAATTTTACTTGTGTCCTCAACATAGCCCATACTTGGTATAACATACTCCCCACTTTCTCTCTTTATTCTTGCCCTCCTAGGAATTTGAGCACTAAGATTTGGAGTCAGATCTTTGATGTTCTAAGAAACATCATGTTCTATTTCTTCTACCACCTTTAATCCCTCTTCTTCATCCTTCAGATCTTCATCCTTGGGTTCCTCCACATATTTTGGTTGTACAGGAGTGCCATGCATACTTTTTATAGACTCCTCTGCCTCCTCATTTAGCTTTAGCTTTCTCCTTTTCTTCTCAACTACCTCTTTCTGAGGAGAGAGTTGTGGTGATCTCCTCATAGGCTGTGGAGTTCCCGTGCCTTGGGTCCTTTTCTTTTGAATACCATTTTAAAGTGGTACTCTCCTAGACTATTTTTTACATCAAAGTCTTTGTCTTCTTCCTACGCTTGTGGTGGAGTACCCGTGTGCTTAATCTCCACTCTGTCTATGGGATATCTCTAGCCTTTATGATCTAAGCCACCACTATCTTAATATTCCTCCTCATCATCTACCTCTATAGCTTCTATGGGATTGGGGCTAGCATGTTCTCCACTGTATGCTTTCCTTTAGGTGGCCTTGGGAGTGTGAACTCATTCTCCACATACTTGTTGTTCTCTAGCTTAGGCTTAAGCTGAAGGTATATGAGCGTTGATCAATGTCCCCAATCACAATATTATAGGATTCATGCTTATAACATTTAAAATGAGCCTCTCAACATAGGCGCTTGGCTTGGATATACATATGTCTTCCTCGGAGTGTGGTATTCTGATCTACCTTGTTTGTAATAAAACTTAGGTGAAACACATAAGTAAAATGGTGGGTGATGCTTGAAGTAGCGCGTTTTGTGAAGGCATATGGAATTTTGCACCATGAGCTCCATGTTCCATCCCTCATAGTGAACCACATGATTTAGAAGTTTTGGTACACCATGAACTATCTTGCCTTTCCAACTACCAAAGGTAGCTCATTGAGGATGCGCCACTCCTCTTCAAATACCATGTGGAGTGGATCACACTATATCTCCACCATTTTTTAAACGTCCCACTCATTAACCCTTAAAATAAATTCTTTCAAACCTTTCTTAAGGGATTTTTTTCCATGGGATATTCCTAATTCTTGATCTTTGGCCCATTAGGCACTCTAATTTCCATAAATACTAAAGAAAGTAAGATAGCGCAAACTGATCTTATCACTTGTGCACGCTTCCTCGATAATGGTTTCTACAATGTAACCTACTATGTTATAGAATACTCCCTAAGACATTTTCCTCATGATATGGAGCCACATGGTATTTACTTGTGACCATCTCTTGATCATTTAACTTGGTCACAGATGTGCAACTACTGTACCATTGGGTACTTCTTCAATTTATCAATGTCCATTCCACATGGACCCTTTGTATACCCTAACTCCTTTTGTGTCTCCATGATTGTTGCTTTATCAAGTCAGTCACTAAAGCAGGTCTACCTTTGTTCCTTTTAATCTTGTTAGTGTCAAAATCAGGGTTGTTGTGATTCTAACCCTTCGTCTAAAAAAATAGAAAAATCCTCATGGAATTTTCTCATCAGCCACTGATATAAAGGTTCATACTTTCCAAAATATAGGAGCTTGTACAACTAATATAGAATCCTACCTATTTCAACAATTTCTCTCCAGTGTCATCATACACTGGCATATCCTCCACCGTGTGCTTGTTGGTCTTTGTACTCAATAATGCATCCAATTATTTCTTGTTGTCAGATGTGTGGTGGTTGTAGTCACTTATCTTGCACTTGTGGATGTGGGAATCCCATTCTTGTCCAATTATCACACCCTCTAGATACTGCATCTCTGAGAAATTACTCTCAGGAGCAATTTCAACTTCTATTTCTACTTTCTTCTTTCCTTTGGTGCTGCGCGAGTGTGCTTTGGTGCCAACTTAAAATTCCACCTTTTACTATTTATAAGAAGAAAATCAAACCCTAGCTCAAATCTGTGTACCCTATCTTGAAACCATGTGCCCTAGCTCCTCCTCAATGCTTCTACTTTACTCAAACCCTTCACCAATGGGGATGCAAGCCTCTTCGCACAACAATCTACTCTCCATGTCTGGTTTCACAACTCTCTGCACCTTAACATAACTCGCTCAACTTGTTTGCACTTAGCTCACTCAAACACTTGTGATTGTAAAGGTAAAAATGAACCCACATCATGTCCTTATATAGATTTTCAAAATTTAGTGCATTTATTGCTCCTCCACCTACCAACAATCCTCTCATTAATTGACCATTTACACAATATCCACGTGGTACATCTTCATGCCCTAGCTATAACCTTCTAGCATGCCTTCCTACCTTTTGGCTATAGACTTCTCTTTAAGCGTGCTTCCATGTGCCCAAGTACCTTACCACTGCACCTTCCCTGGTAGTCTCTACGGCTATTGCTTACCTCACGTTATACTGTTCCCTCATTTATCTCCATCTACGGTCATCTTTTAAAGCAATCTCCTTTCTAACCACTCCTCTACAAACTTGAATAGCACTTGTAGTAGTTTATTCCTTTATATGTACCTAGTTGTAAATATCCACCCCACACCAATGGTATGTGTAGTCCTCTGCGCATAAAATTTCTTCAAATGGTAATTAGCTTCCAATGCATAAACACGCTTATTACACAAAACACCAACTAAATTGACAAAACATAGTGACAAAAATTAAATACATTAAGGAAATACAAAAATGAAAACCTAGTCTAAATGGCAACACTACCTTATTACAAACACCAAGAAGACTTATTTATAATAGGGCTTCAACCTACTCCGTTAAAGTAACTAGGTAACCATATTCCATCAAGTGTCTCTAACTGAAAAGCATTTGATTTAAGTATATGAGTGATAATATATGGTCCCAACCAATGTACTTTAAGTTTTCCTGGATGACACAGAAACTTAGAGTCATAAAGAAGCACCATCTATCTTATCTCAAGATTTTTGTCCTTGATGTGCCTATCATGCCATGTCTTCTGCCGAGCGTTTTCCTACTTCTAGCTCCAACATGAAATCACATGCCTCTCATCCAATCAGTATCAATTGATCAATTCTTTCTTCCAAAGTGTACTCATCAGCTAGACCTCTAGCTGACACAATATGAAAAAAGGTAACATGAAAGGGTGTGGCCTTGTTCAACCTCTTGTAGGTTTTTCTATACACCCAAAGCATGGAAATTTTTTTATCATCCCAATATTTCCTTCCAACATCATAAATTTTTGTTAATGTCTAGTTCAAAATCTTATTGAAAGCTTCAACAATCCCATTTGCCCGAGGATGATATGTTGTAGTCTTATGGTGTGCAATCATGAAATCATCTAATAGAATTCTAATTGTCTCATTCGAAAGTGTGTGCCCCTATCATTGGTCAAACTCAATGGGCATTTATACCTTGTAAGAACATTTTCTCATATGAAATTGGCTGATGTAGGTACATTGTATAATCCTTGGTAGGTGATGCTTTTTGACCACCTTGTAAGATAATATGTGCAAGTGATGATGTAGTGTGATCCATTCTACGTATGGCTAGTGAAATAGGACCCACAAAGTCTATATCCCATTTATCAAATGGATTTGCACTAGGAATAGGTCTTAAAGGCATTTCATCTCTTTTCCTAGGTTTACCAACATGTTGAAAATGATCACATGCCTTATAATAGGCTTTACAATCCTTGTAGAGGGTATCCCACCATAATCCAGTGAGTAAAATCTTACACGCAGCAAAGCATCACCGCATAGTTCCCTCTTGTAATACCACCATGAGCCTCTTCCATGATGTTCATGCACTCGTGCTCTAGTACACACCGGTGCAATACTTCATCTCAGCCTAACTTGTATAGGTCACCACTAATCAACATAAAAGGAGCTATATGAATTGCAATTTGTTTCTTCTCTAAGGATTTCATTCCTTCTAGTGTCACCCCTATATGTAAAAAGATAACAATATCCTCCAATTCTAAAGGTGTGTGTTATAACATGTATAATTGTGCATCCGGAATTGTATCTTCAATTGTCTACACATCCTCCCTCGAATGAGTTAGTGATAAATGGTGCGGGACATAATTAATTTTACCAAGTTTTCCCACAATTTGTGAAATCAAATTCTCGGGATAAAATCACCCATCGACATATGCGCCCTATAAACAAGCTTGTTTACCAAGTATTTCAATACCATATGATCAATGTAAAATATGAATGGTGTTGCTAAAAGGTATCTTCTGAATTTATGTAGTGCATAGATCATGGACAAGGCTTCGCGCTCTATCGTTGTATAATTCTGCTCTACATGAGTCAACTTTCTACTAGCAAAATATATAAGATGATCTATAATACCTTTTCTAGGTTGAGCTAACACTACGCTAATGGCCATGCCAGAGGCATCCACATATACATGAAATGGTTGGTCTCATGTGGGAAAACGTAGAATAGGTGTTGTAGTAAGTATCTCCTTTAGTACCTCAAATGTGTGTTTCCATGTTTCTCTCCAATAAAATGTCCTTTTTCTTTTAGTAACTCCTCCAACGGTGTGACAACCTTAGCATATCCTTTGATAAATTTTCTATAATAATCGAGTGTGACTAAAAATCATGCACCTCACTCGACTGGTAGGTTCTTTTAGGTTGACAATAACTACAACCTTAGCTAGATATACCAAAAACCTTCCTTATAGATGATGTTCCCTAACAGTGCCAAAGGTGTAGAAAACATCACTTTTTGATGTTCAAAGACATGCTTAATCTGTCTACATCTTTCAAACATTAAATGCAAATTGTAATAATGATCCTTAACAAGCCCATACACCATCCAATAATACAAATAAACTTACAAGAAAAGATTAATAAAATCCTAGAATGCTTGAACAACTATTTGTGAAAATACAATGCAGTGTTTTTAGACCAAAGGGAATCACGAGTGTATGCGAAAATTTTCCATTCGGTGGTGAAAGTAGTCTTTTATTAATCCTCTTGTGCAATCCTAACTGATGATACCTAAAGAATCCATCTCAGTAAAGGAATAAACTTTGTGCCTTGTAACACCTTCTAATATTTCCTCACTAAATGGTGTAGGAAAAGGATTAGTCACACATGTAGCATTCAGCTCCTTGTAGTCCACACAGATCCTAATCGACCATATTTCTTTATATTGATCACCATTGGGCTAACCCATTCTAATTTTTCTAGGAGCTTAATGATGCCAGAGTTTAGCATTTTGTCAATTTCTTCCTTAACTTTGACGCAAGTTCAGTTCCTCCTTGTAAGGTCTCTTCTTGATGGGGCATGCACCTTAAACCTTATCTTCATTTCTCCTAATTATTCATGCACTCCTTTCAATTCATGGTAGCCCCTAGGAAATAAGTCATGAAAATCACGGAGCAAATTCACTATTTTTGCTACTTCAGATTCAAACCAATAATCTCTAATTATTTCCTCTTTAGGTTCAACATTCATACCAATATTCACTTTCTTGGTCTTTATAGGTTCATGATAGGCATGTGTGTTGTTATCTACACTGCCCAAGAATTCACACACACTTGTTGAATGACCTATATCTATTTCTTCTAATTCTTCATCATCCACTATGTAGACCATCTTCCCTTTTTCTTTCTCAAAAAGCAAGTTCACTTAAGTAGTGTGGCATCTATCTTTGTTCCTTCAAAGAAAACGTGCTCTTGAGTCATTTTCATCAAATAAATCCTGAATGAGTTCTACAACCTTTGCATTATCTCCCATTTTTAACCACTTTATAACCCTTAATTCCTCTTTTACTAGAAGTTTAGTAGAGAAGTAGTCAAAATTCTGGACCATACCTATAATCAAATCCTACAAATTTCCATTTTCTCTATATAGCTTTGCATATGAATACCAAGTGTGTGTGTAACCTTATAAAGTGGAATAAAGTTTTTGCACCCATAGAGAAGGTGGTAAAGCTTCATGCCCTCTATCTAGAGCCTCTCACACTACTTAATGTGGTGTTGAACATGTTGATTACCATGATATGTGTAGATTTGATTTGGTGCATTCAAAACCTGGAAATCGAAGTTGTAAGAGCAATCTTGACTTCATTCCATTCTACAAGATTATTATTGTGAACCACCCACCAATGCGTTACATTATCCCGCACAGGTATATGCTAGCATACTTCTTCTTTCCAACTAGTCTATCCACTTTTCCTCCATGGCATGTAGGAATACCATAGGTTCTCCTTCCCCAGTGTACTGAGGTTCGTAAGTCGTTACCTATTCTCCTAACATAACAAGGTTTTCTTTTCCACATAAATGTGCTCCTTACTTCGTGCCTAATCATCTCATAAGTACCATGAGCCCAATTATCACAAGAAATATGTGTAGTATTGCTAACAAAATGTGCATCTTATCACTTTGAAGGATTCCTTCTTTAGATGGCTCAAGAACTTCTCGGGTCTTGAATGACACGTACATAAATCCTATTTAGATCATCCTCACTCAAAGAATCAACATAGGGTGCATATTTTCCATCTCGTTAAAGGGATAATAAATCTTTACTCCTTGTTCTCAAAATTTATATATCCATTGTTGAACCGAAGATCAAAATTATTTGCATAACACTAAGGGCATCCAAGTAGAGCTGGGAAACTCTCTGCTTTTGTAAGAGCTAAAACCTTAAAATCCCTAGTGAACTTGGCCCCTCAGTATAGTAATGGATCACCTTTTAAAACTTTGATAGGAGTGGCCTTAGTTTGGTTAGCCATAAATAATACATTAGAAGATGGCTGTAATGTACGTATCCCCATTCGTGTACCCATGCATCTAAAGTAAACACATTTACTTCCATGTCTTTGTCAATCAATTTATTACTCAAGAGCCATATGTTAACAACAACATTTAGAGTGATTTTCTTGTCATAGTATAAGCTATGTGGGGAAGATTTACATGCAATATTTGACGCTCCTCATTATTTGCGTGTGAGTGTTCCCCTTTAACCAACTCCGTAGTAATGGAATAATATTCTCTGGCACAACATTTCGCATACCTCCTTCAAGTCATCAATATTTTACTAGACCATCTTGCTACCTTTTTTAGTTCCATCTTCTATGATTGCTCCTTTAAAAATTTATTTCCCTGAAGGTATCTTTGAGTACCTCCATGTCTCTTGATAAACCTCCTTCGACGATATGTAGGATCCATGTATCTTGCTTTCAAAATGTCCTCCTTAATGATGGTAGGATTCTATGGTAATTCCTCTCTAACGCTGTAGCTTCGGTGCGAGTAGTGATCTTTACATGAAATACCTCAAGTTAAGGTTCCAACTTTGGCATCCACTTATTTTCCACAACGCGTTGTATCCTAACCTTCCCTATAATTTTTTTCTCATGTTTATGCTGCTTGTTAAGATGCTCATATAGATATAGGTATTCCTTATAACTATGATTCTTCCCACAAAAAGAACATGTAATATTATAATGACATTCACGCCTGTAGTGGTTAGGTGATCCACATGTAAAACCATGTTCGACAAGGTAATTTTCCTTTCCACCACCACATCCTTGACCTCCGAATTCACCACAGTATCCTCGACCTCTCGCCATATCCTCCATCATAGTACCCTCGTTACGATCATAATGACCTTGATTGTGATTTCACCATGATGCTCATCATTAACCTTAGAGTTATCTCGATACTCTCCTGTCTGTTGCACACCAATATATATAACATCATGGATCGACCAATCAACCTACAATATTTGGTATTGTGAGTCGTGGACTAGAAAATCTTACATTAAGCTGTAACATCCTCATTTTAGTACATTAGAACAAGTAAATTTTTTTTTTTGATAAATGCTTCACAGTTCTAAATACATAATTTAGAACTCACAAATCAAAACAACCATTCTTATAACAGATAACCATATCATTTGTAATGACTCGGTGCACCACCGATCTATTCATTCAATGACTTGGTGATCTACCGATCTATTCATGTGTTTCAAAGAGTTGGCATTTTTACAAACTCTTCACTCTTTGCAGTTCTCTTCCTAATATGGGATTTGAATGCTCTATCCAAGGAACTTATCGAATAATCGTTACCATTATTCATTGGCATCTCTCGTCCTTAGACTAGGTGACATAGGACAACGCAATCAACAGCTTACGATACTTTGGCCAAAGATTTGAAACATATCTTTATGTCTCGTATTCCTTGATGGCATACTCGTCGTCCAATACGGAATACGTCATCTACCCCATTTCTATGTTATGTAGAATGTCTTATGGCGACCGACTTAAAATCGGCCTCCTAATCCCAAGTTATTCACTCGGGAACGGATTAATAATATGACAATGATATAAGGATGTTCTCAAGAACTAGGGATACGGTGACATCTTGGGTAAACCCTAGTTAACCATGTGTGTCAAGGTACCCCAGGAGTCTCTAGGGCAGCCTCATATCATGACCACATTCCTAACCGGTCCGAGTAAAAACTTGTTCGAGTTTAAGGTGTAAATCTTAACGATCAATGCAAAGGGTGTCGCCATAAGTCACTACATTGTTGTATCTTCGAGGAGATCCTAATATTCTCGAAGGTACAACCCTCGCATTGACTTGTGCCACCAAACTTCAAATCTTCCTCGAAAGATCTACTTAACTTTAAGGTGTTACTTACGTTGAATTAAAGTTATACTTTAAGGCGCTCCTTTAGGGTAGTCTTTTCCCAACCCCTGGGTTCCTCACCTTAGAATTTCCTTTCTTATTAAAACCCATTTCACAAAGAGAAGTTATTAAGATTTGAGGTCTCATCAAGGAGTTCATTGATGTACATTAATCTAAATCAACGAAATTGGGCAGTAGCCCAAAGTCTTCTCATAAGGTTGCTAACCATACCCTTTTAGGTTTATATCAGTTCTCAAAACTGAAATATATCTTACTTATTAGTATTAAGATATAGTGATTTAAAATCAAATTAAACGTTGTCTTGACTTAGATCAAGATTAGGAAGTAATAATTTATTCTTCCCGTTTCGACTTCTGTTGAGGTTTATTTTAACCTTAGCTTCTCAAAAGATAGTGATCTAAATTCCAATTTAGCTTTAGATAGAACATAACAGAACTACTAAACATTCACAAGTATTCAGTCACATAATCTTTGCAAAGCTTACTTAGAGAATCCCAAATGTCTCCAAGGTATACAATAATAACAATGCTCTTAAAATCTTTCGAACCGAATAAGTTCAATCCTTCAAGATACGAATGCAAACACATAAGTAACAAATACCTCATTTCATTCATTTCTAATCTAATCAAATACATTTTATGCATTCAAGCATATTTGATACAATACTCAACAGAAAAAGAACATCTTTCTTCGAGTAGTACATTTAGAGAATCAAGTTGGAATTTCATCATAAAACCAAATTAAACAATCGAACATCATATCGGATCTACGTGCCTTTACCACTTGTAGAAACCATCTGCAAAAATTGTCAACACGGGTCGGTTCGGTGGCGAGCATGATAAGCACTAATTCTTAAAACAATTGGAACCCACCAATTGTTCTCATTAAACAACCTGTTTAAAAGAAATCATTTCTTCAAATTCCAAACATAAACCGGGCCATTCATCCTATATGTTAGAGACTAAGAACAAATGAATGCAACCATTCTAAAGACAACAAAACTCCTACAAGAATGATTCTAACAATTACTCAAGGGCAGTTTATAACATTCAACAAGCTCATTTCAGTAACGTAATTTCCTTTCAATCATACATTATTTTAATGGTATTGACGAGTATACCTACTTATACAAAGACAACACACATTTTATACCAGTCTCTCCATACAATACCACAGTCTATTCTTGTTATGCCCTTACCGTAAATATCGCATAAGGATACAAGAAGAAAGCTCATAAAGTTTCAGACTAGGAGAGAGAGTATTTTCTTTATTCCTCTTGTGCACATCAACATATAATTTACTGACTCGAAGAAGAAAAAGAGTAAATCGATTCCCATTTCAATCATGTTGACTCGGGTGTTCGACTCCTCTAGAATAACGCAATTACTTTTACGCATGCGATTAAAATGAGTCAAGATCACAAGAAGAAACTACAGTTTCATCTAAATTCATTAATAAAAATCACTTGTAGCTATTAAGCATTACAAGAGCTCTCACGACAAAGCAAAATAAAATAATCCAACCAAGAAAGACTCAACAAATCTTTTCCATAACATTCATCAACATGAAAATACCCAACACCATCGCTCGACATGGTACAAACTGGTTCCCTTTAATGACTCTTTGTTTTGATCAAAATCGAGAAAGATAACATTAAAAAAAAATAACGTTTCCATATGCAAATACAAAGTTGACATTCACATTGAGTTTAAACACAAACATGCACACTTCATTCAAATTAAAAAATCCCTACGATTATACAGCAAGGACTTATATTAGAAGCTGATTTCAAGAAAAATAATCACGACAAGGTCTTCACAGAAGCCGAATTCCATAACAATAATTTCCTCAAAGTTTCATCCAAAGTCAAGCTACCACAAAATACAACAGGTCTCAAACAGATTCAAGTTTGTAAAGAAAACCCATCCTTTAATTCCACAGAAGTGAATGAATATAACAAAACAATGTTAAGAAAGAGTCTCACGATATGCATGCAAAGCGAGGACTTAATTCGAAGAATCGAGCCAACTCGCAACATATCTAGGACTCCAGTAGTGTCATAAACAAAATACAACTAGTACTCACAACTGGGCTTTGATTGAATTCAAATTCATACGACAACAATTCAAGGACTCCAATAGAGTCAAAACCAATAAGTAAACACAACAAAGCTTTTACTAAAAGATATTCATAAAACATACTATCCAATTCAAGGATTCCAACAAGTATGCACAACAAAACTTCTACAGAGGTTAAAAACATAAGTTACGTTTCAAGGACTCCAACAAGTTAATCACAACCAAGTTTAGATAGAAGACGAAAACATACGAAACATTAAAAGGACTCCAACCGAGTCATTTTCGTATATAATCCCCGAAAACTTTCAACGGAGTCTAACCCAAAATTGCAAACACATTGTAAGGATTTCTACTGATAGTCACATTCAAGTAGTATAATCGCAAAGAAGCATTCCAACGAGAAGAAACTTAAAGTATTCTTAGCAAGATTCAACAGATTCACAACAATAAAAGCAAGCCACGGCCTTCAATCGAAATGAAACCAAAAGGAAGAATAAATATGGTAAACATTCCAACAAAGTCTTGAAAACCCGAGATTCCTAATTCCACATGGAAAAGAAGAACCAATACATTGCTTCAAACCAACCGAAACGAAATCACACGAACAAAGTTGTTTTAATGAAAGCATTTGGAGTAAAGCAATATTTTTAAAAGTCGGGGCCTATCATGCCCTGGTAATGTCGCTTAAAAATGAAGAAGACCTCGAATGTGCTCGTGCCTTCTCCTCTTCTTCCACGATAGATTCAAGAACAATAATTTGTTACTCTCATGTCTTATAAACTTTCCCGAAAGAGAAAATAACTAATAATCTCATAGTTGCCATGCAACTGACACAAAGTAGACTGGTTCGAAGAACCAGTGATCAAACAGAGAGAAAAATAGAGCGTATGGAAAACCAAACAACCAACTAGTTTTCCATTTGCATGCCTTCCCAAGCAATCCACGCTCGGGAACCGAAGTTCATCAATGACATTAACTCCAAGATTCCCTCCTAATCTCCATTGCTGGCCCATCGATTGCCAAAGTTGGCGATTGACAAATGAAAACAAATGACCATTCCCAAATTTGGCGACTTTGCCACGTCAGGTCTCAATAGCCATTTGCAATCTCCACCAAATCCCTTGTCCTTCATGCTTATCCACCTCATTTAAGGCCATGGAAACCACCGCCCATGGCTCGCACTCCTTCATAGGTCCCCCTTCATCCATTATCATAAGTTAGGTTAGAAACATAGGTTAGCTCTTATGGTAAGACACATTAGTCTTACTTCCATAGTGCTTAGGTAGCCAACCTTAGGAGCATTAAACCTATAGTTTAGGGCTAGGTTAGATTAGCAATAATTCAACCCATAGGTTATAGTTTAGGTTAAGGTTATTAACCTTAACGAATCCATTCTAGGTCCCACAAGTAGGTTCGATCAGTATTAGAACCAACAGGTATAACATTCCCGAAATGGATTCTATCTGGCATTGATAATAAGCTTGTAGTATACACCAGAATTTATTACCTGGCTCAAGGTCTAGGCCTTCCTGATATTACGATATCAAGAACCAATTCATTTAACACGATCAGCCTGAGTTAGACTCCGGAATTTCTTATTCAACACATTCAGACCTTGCAACTTTCGTAAGGTCTATAATTTTTGTTCATCTAGAATAAACTTAAAACATCTCTTGGATCAATGCAACTGATCCAAGGCTGAGTCATAAAGACGGATAAATCCACAATTCCTTTCGAAATCAAATTGAACTCAGGTGCTAAAAATGAAAGAAATAAAAGAGTCAAGCATATCCTTGACTCAGTCAAAGATCTTCAAGAGCAAAGAAGATACAATCCATATCAAGCATGACTTCACAATCAAAGGAACACATCCTTATACAGAAGAAATCATATATCAACACTTGAATGCTCAGGAGGAAGTAACAATAGTTCAGGGTGTTACGTGATTCCCTCCTAAAACATTCATCGTCCCAATGATTAAATATTTTGATTTACCTTGTGTCAATTAATTTATTAGTTCACAATACAATAAGACTATTTCCACTTGAATAGTTCCAGAAATCAATGTCACGATACATTTTATTCAAATTTGAATAATGTTTGCCTCAATCGGCTTTCATATAGAGATGAAAAAGATACGTTCATAAAAAAGTTTTGTCAACATGATTTCATTACGTTCAAAAAGAAAAGGAAAAGCAATTTTCATCTCTTCCGGATTTTCCCAAGTTGCACTTTCTTCGTTAAACTAGTCCCCTGGACCTTACATTCTTGTAATTCACGATTTCTCAAATGCAATTAGCGAGTTTCCAGCACTCGTGTGGGTTTAACCACGATTATTCTGGGTCTTGGACTGCAAGGAATTGCAATTTAAGACATGTGACAAATCTGAAACATATTTCTTAAGCAAAGAAATATGGAAAACATCATGCATGCGAGACAAATCAAGTGGTAATGCTAATCGATAAGCTACGGGATTGATTATTTTGACAATTTCGAAAGGTCCCACGTAGCGAGGTGACAACTTGGGCAGCCTTGCCAAAAGTTATAGAACTCTTTCGGGTTTAACACGAAGAAAAACCTTCTCACCAAGCTCAAACCTTCGATCAACCCACTTAAGGTCAAGATAGCTCTTTCTCGCGTATCTTTCGCTTCCTTCAATCATTCACGAATCATCTTTACTTGTTTGTTCCATTTCGGTTAGGATTTCTCGGTCCAATTACCACTCTCTCCTCAATACTATCCCAACTAACGGGGGTTCTGCACTTCCTTCCATAAAGTGCTTCAAAAGGTACCATTTTAAGAGATGAGTGATAAGTGTTGTTGTATGCGAACTCAACTAATGGGAGATACTCTTCCCATCTATCTTGTTGATCCATGTAATACATTCACAACATATCTTCCAACACTTGATTTACTCTCTCGGTTTGTCCATCCGTTTCGGATGATATGCGAACTGAAGTTCGGTTTTGTTCCAAGAGCTGTATTTAGCATTTGCCAAAATCTTGATGTCATTCTAGGATCATGTCGGATATAATCAATTCAGTACACCATGTAACCTGAAAATTTCGTGCACAAATCTTTTGGCCAACACTGGTGAATCATCCTTTAGATTTCCATGATGAAATGAGCTACCTTAGTTAATTTATCTATAACTACTGGATAACATCATGTTTATTCCCGGACATAGGTAACCCTTGTACAAAGTCCGTGCTTATTACTTGCCATTTGTATCTTTGCGCTTATGCTATGGGGATATAATAGTCCCATGGCAGGTGCATGTGTTACTCGCCTTAACCGCCGACATTCCAGGACAATGAGTCACAAAATCAATAAAATCCTTTTTCATACCTTTCCAAAAGTATTGTTGTTTGGATCAGCAAGCATTTTTGTGATACACAGGTGTCCAGAGAAAGGTGAATTATGAAATTCAACTAACAACTTCTTTCTCAAATCATTTAGCAAAGGTACGTATACTCTGTTTTCATAACGTAAGATTCCTTCATTATCAAAATGAAAACCTTTATACCTTTCATCTTTTGGTTCTGCAGCAAGTGCTACTTTTACTTGCTGAAAGTATATATCAGATTTTGAGGCACTTTTTACCTCATCCTTAAACTAAGTTTTCAACGTTATAAGAGCAGTAAATGTGCTTCCTACGACTTAGAGCATCTCTGCTACTCTATTCTCTTTTCCTTTGATGTAGCTAATATCAAATTCATATTGAGATAAAAACTCTAACCACCTTCTCTCGTCGGCATTTAGATTAGGCTAAGTGAAAATATATTTTAGTCCTAAGTGATCAGTTTTCAACTCAAAAGGTTTCCCAGTAGATAGTGTCTCCGGAATTGAAGCGCATGAACAATGGCAGCAAGCTCCAAATCATGAGGAGCATAATTCAAATCATGTAACTTAATTTTTCTACTTTCATATGCTATGACTTGATCATTTTGTAACAAAACACCACCAAGGCCTTCCCGAAGCATCGGTTATAAAAATAAAGTTCCAGTTAGGGTCTCTGGGTACAACTAAAATAGTCTTGAAGTCAGTTGGCTTTTCAAAATTTTAAAAGTTGTTTCACACTTATCATTCCAAATAAATTTCTTATCCTTTCTCGTAATGAAGTTATTGGTGTAGCCACTTTAGAAAAATCCTTGACAAATTTTCTATAATAACCAAAGAAGACCCATGAAGCTTCTTACTTCGTGCACATTCTTTCGTACATGCCACTCGATTATTGCCACCTACTTTTGAAGGATCCATAAAGCAATTCCTTATTTACTAATGACATGCCCCAAATAGTGAACTTCGTATCAAAGAAAGAACATTTGGATAACTTACCATACAAATTTCTTTTTCTCAAAATTCCTAAAACTATCTTCAAATGCTCATTGTGCTCTTGACACTTTTAGAATAAATGAGAATATCGTCCAAGAATATAGGTACAAACTTGTCCAAATATTCTTGAAAGATATTATTCATTAAGTTCATAAAAGATGTGGGTGCATTAGTTAATCCAAAGGGTAGAACCGTGAATTCATAATGTCCGCATTGCACGGTTGGAGAAAGTTGTTTTATGAATATCTTCATCTCTAATCCTTAATTGATGATAACCAAATCGAAGATCTATCTTGGAATAAACTTCGCCCCACGCATCGATCAAATAGATCGTCGATCCTTGGAAGTGGGTATCTGTTCTTAATTTTTGCTTTGTTCAACATCCGATAATCAATACACAACCTAAGTGTTCCATCCTTCTTTTCACAAATATTATCGGCGCTCCCCAAGGTGAAACACTTGGTCTAATCAAACCTTTAGAAAAAGTTCTTACAATTGTGCCTTAAGCTCGACTAACTCTATAGTAGTCATCCGATAAGGTGCTTTGTAAATAGGTTCGTTCCTGGTTTGATTTCAATAGTGAAGTCAAATTCCCTTTTGGGTGGTAAACCTGGTAATTCCTCGGAAATACATCCTTGAAACTTTGCAACAGAGGGAATCGTTTCATGGAATCACCATCTTCTTCTGAAAATTCAGATATCTTTACTACATATAAGGTACATCCTTTGTTTTTATCCTTTTTAATTTGCATAGCTGACAATTTTCTAACTGAAATTTCCCGTTTCACCCCTTGAATCTCTGTTGTTTCCAGCCGATCATCTAAACATTTTATGTTCTTTTCAAAACAGTCAACTTTAGCCTTATGGTCAGCTAACCAATTGACACCGATGACAATGTCATAAGATCCCAAGGGTGTAACATAGAGGTCAACTTCAGTGGAAAAGTTAGGTAAGTCAAGGACTCCCTAAAAAGACACATACTCACTTTGTATGAATAGAATTATTACCATACTGCGGTACCCAAGATTTATCCATTTATCCAAATAGCTTTTTTTTAAGTTTAAAAGAAAGTTTACTAGAAATAAAACATTCGGTAGCTCTGTATCAAAAAGAATAGTAGCGGGTATGCCAAATAACTTACCGGAACTTCTATAGGTCTCACTTGCTTTTCACCTTGCTTGCATGTATGCTCCGCAACATATATCTTATGCTTTGTTGATTACGATCATCCTTCTTGAGGGAACTCGATTTGCGTAGTGGTCTTTGCCACAATTGTAGCATCCTCCTAAAGGTCCTTTTTAGGCTCAAAATTACTTCCAGCCTTAAAGTTATCACATTGTCCTCCATAGGGCTTACGCCCATTGTTATAATTTTTGTAAAACTATCCCTTACATTTCAGCAGGCTTATTTCATCTTGTTTTTACTATTATCCCTGGAAACTTACTTCTATTTCCAAAATTTTTCCATGGCCCCTTTTTGGGTACAAGTGAAGTTGAAGAAGGGTTTGCAATCTTCTTCCGCACTTCCTCTTTATGAGCAGAAATAACCTTTAATTTCTGTTCCTATCTTATGGCCTTTTCAACAACCCCTTCCATAGTGGTAGGGATGTGCACATCGACCTCTCCTCCTATCACGGATTCAGCCCCATGATAAATTTCCGTATTACGAACTTCTCATCGGTTTGATATTACGGTACATACTTGAGGAGTTTTGTAAACCGCTCGAGTATTCGGCCACCGTTAGCTTCCCTTGAGCTAAGTTCGAATTCTGTCATTTTCGATCATAGAAAAGTTGTGGCAGCCAACGTTGCCTAAAATAGCCCTTAAATTGATCCCAAGTGATATTGGTCTCATCAATATTTAGCTCAACTTTACGGCTGTCCCACCACAAAGATGCTTCATGGGAAAGTTGATAGGCTCCCCAAATAGATTTGGTTTCCTCCGAGAAGTTTCTTATTGCAAAGTACTTCTCCATTTCATTTGAGTGATTCTCGACTCCATATCCTAATGTGTTGCCATCATATTTAGGTGGAATTATCCTTTTATATCATTAGTGAGTTCCACGCCAACTTTGGCCCTTTTATTTTCTGGTTGGATAGGTACATTTTCGGTGTTATTACCAACACCCACATTGGGGTTGTCCTCGGGAGGTAGCTGATTGTCGTTACCGGACTTCTTCATCCTCCTCATTTCCCATTACTTGCTGCTCAATAATAGCCAAATGATCTCTTGTGTCCAATAGGGCAGCAAGGATCTCATCAAGTTTTTGGGTTGTTGCTGCCCCTTCCTCGGTGGAGCATTATCCGCGTTCCCCTTGTTTAACCATTTTTGTTACAAGAAAATTAAGGTTTTTATCAGATTATGGACACAATAGGTCCAAGAGCCGCAACCTTCACTACGATACCAAGATGTAACATCCTCATTTTAGTACATTAGAACAAGTAAATTTTTTTTTGATAATGCTTCCTAGTTCTAAATACATAATTTAGAACTCATAAATCAAAACAACCATTCTTATAAATGTATAACCATATGCATTGTAATGACTCGGTGCACCACCGATCTATTCATTCCATGACTCGGTGATCTACCGATCTATTCATGTGTTTCACGAGTTGGCATTTTACAAACTCTTCACTCTTTGCGGTTCTCTTCCTAATATGGGATTTCGAATGCTCTGTCGAGGAACCTATCCGAATAATCGTTACCATTATTCATCGGCATCTCGTCCCTTAGACTAGGTGACATAGGACAACGCAATCAACGACTTACGATACTTTGGCCAAAGATTTGAAACATATCGCTTATGTCTCGTATTCCTTGATGGCATACTAAATCAATCTGGAATACGTCATCTACCCCATTTCTATGTTATGTAGAATGTCTTACACCGACTGACCACATCGGCCTCCCCTGTCCCAAGTTATTCACTCAGAACGGATTAATAATATGACAATGATATAAGGATGTTCTCAAGAACTAGGGATACGCCGACATACGGGTAAACCCTAGTTAACCCCGTGTGTCAAGGTACCCGAGTCTCCGGGTGATGTACCTCATATCATGACCACATTTCTAACCAGTCCTGGAGTAAAAACTTGTTTGATTTTAAGGTGTAAATCTTAATGATCAATGCAAAGGGTGTCACCATAAGTCACCATTGTTGTATCTTCGAGGAGATCCTCATATTCTCGAAGGTACAACCCGCGATTGACTTGTGCCATCAACCTTCAAATCCGCCTCGAAAAGATCTACTTAACTTTAAGGTGTTACTTACGTTGAGTTAAAGTTATACTTTAAGACGCTCCTTTTAGGGTAGTCTTTTCCCAACCCCTGGGTTCCTCACCTTAGAATTTCCTTTCTTATTAAAACCCATTTCACAAAGAGAAGTTATTAAGATTTGAGGTCTCATCAAGGAGTTCATTGATACACAGTAATCTAAATCAATGAAATTGGGCAATAGCCCTAAGTCTTCTCATAAGGTTGCTAACCATACCCTTTTAGGTTTATATCAGTTCTCAAAACTGAAATATATCTTACTTATTAGTATTAAGATACGGTGATTCAAAATCAAATTAAACGTTTTCTTGACTTAGATCAAGATTAGGAAGTAATAATTTATTCTTCCGTTCACTTCTGTTGAGGTTTATTTTAACCTTAGCTTCTCAAAAGACAAAGTGATCTAAATTCCAATTTAGCTTTAAATAGAACATAACAGAACTACTAAACATTCACAAGTATTCGGGGTCACATAATCTTTGCAAAGCTTACTTAGAGAATCCCAAATGTCTCCAAGGTATACAATAATAACAATGCTCTTAAAATCTTTCGAACCGAATAAGTTCAATCCTTCAAGATATGAATGCAAACACATAAGTAACAAATACCTCATTTCATTCATTTCTAATCTAATCAAATACATTTTATGCATTCAAAGATATTTGATACAATACTCAATAGAAAAGAACATCTTTCTTCAAGTAGTACATTTAGAGAATCAAGTTGGAATTTCATCATAAAACCAAATTAAACAATCTGAACATCATATCGATCTACATGCCTCTACCACTTACGGAAACCATCTGCAAAAATTGTCAACACGGGCCGGATTCGGTGAACCGAGCATGATAAGAACTAATTCTTAAAACAATTGCAACCCACCAATTGTTCTCATTAAACAACTTTGTTTAAAAGAAATCATTTCTTCAAATTCCAAACATAAACCAGCTATTCATCCTATATGTTAGAGACTAAGAACAAATGAATGTAACCATTCTAAAGACAACAAAACTCCTACAAGAATGATTCTAACAATTACTCAAGGGCAGTTTATAACATTCAACAAGCTCAACTCGTCGTAATTTCATTTCAATCATACATTATTTTAATGGTATTGACTTGAGTATACCTACTTATACAAAGAACACACATTTTATACCGGTCTCTCCATACAATACCACAGTCTATTCTTGTTATGCCCTTACCATAAAGATCGCATAAGGATACAAGAAGAAAGCTCATAAAGTTTCCGGACTAGGAGAGAGAGTATTTTCTTTATTCCTCTTATTACACATCAACATATAATTTACATCTCGGGAGAAGGAAATAGAGTAAATCAGATTCCCATTTCAATCATGTTCGGATCGCACAGACTCCTCTAGAATAACGCAATTACTTTTACACATGCGATTAAAATAGTCAAGATCACAAGAAGAAACTACGGTTTCATTTAAATTTATTAATAAAAATCACTGTAGCTATTAAGCATTACAAGAGCTCGCTACAAAGCAAAAGAAAATAATCCAACCAAGAAAGACTCAACAAATATTTTCCATAACATTCATCAACATGAAAATACCCAACGCCATCGCCGACATGGTACAACTAATGACTCTTTGTTTCGATCAAAATCGAGACAAGATAACATTAAAAACAAATAACGTTTCCATATGCAAATACTGTGACATTCGCACCGATTTGAAACACAAACATGCACTGACTTCATTCAACTTAAACAAATCCTTACGATTATACAAGTAGGACTTATATTAGAAGCTGATTTCAAGAAAAATAATCACGACAAGGTCTTCACATAAGCCGAATTCCATAACAATAATTTCATCAAAGTTTCATCCGAAGTCGAGCTACCACGAAATACAACGGGGTCTCAAACAGAGTCAAGTTTGTGCAGAAAACCCATCCTTTAATTCCACAAGTGAATGAATATAACACAACAATGTTAAGAAAAGAGTCATGTGATGATATGCATGCACAACGAGGACTTAATGCAAGAATCGAGCCAACTTGCAACATATCAAGGACTCTAACAAGTGTCAAATACAACTAGTACTCACAACCAGGGCTTTGATTGAAGTCGAATTCATACGAAAAAAATTCAAGGACTCCAAAAGAGTCAAAACCAATAAGTAAACACAACAAAGCTTTTACAGAGTCGAAAACATACTATCTAATTCAAGGATTCCAACAATATGCACAACAAAACTTCTACAAAGGTTAAAAACATAAGTTACGTTTGAGGACTCCAAATAAAGAATCACAACCAAGTTTAGATAGAAGACGAAAAACATACGAAACATTAAAAGGACTCGAACCGAGTCATTTTCGTATATAATCCCCGAAAACTTTCAACGAGTCTAACCCAAAATTGCTAACACAGTAAGGATTTCTACAATAGTCGCATTCAAGTAGTATAATCACAAGAAGCATTCCAACGAGAAGAAACTTAAAGTATTCTTAGCAATATTCAACAGATTCACAACAATAAAAGCACATCCGACCTTCAATCGAAATGAAACCAAAAGGAAGAATAAATACAGTAAACATTCCAACAAAGTCTTTGAAAAACCCGAGATTCCTAATTCCATAGGAAAAGAAGAACCAATACATTGCTTCAAACCAACTGAACTGAAATCACCTGAACAGAGTTGTTTTAATGAAAGCATTTGGAGTAAAGCAATATTTTTAAAAGTCAGGGCCTATCATGCCTGGTAATGTCGCTTAAAAATCCGAAGAAGACCTCTGAATGTGCTCGCGCCTTCTCCTCTTCTTCCACGATAGATTCAGCAACAATAATTTGTTACCCTCATGTCTTATAAACTTTCCCCAACAGAGAAAAGAGCTAGATAATCTCATAGTTGCCATGCAACACAAAGTAGACTGGTTCAAAGAACCAGTGATCAAACAGAGAGAAAAACAGAGCGTATGGAAAACCAAACAACCAACTAGTTTTCCATTTGCATGCCTTCCCAAGCAATCCGCGCTCAGGAACCGAAGTTCATCAATGACATTAACTCCAAGATTCCCACCTAATCTCCATTGCCACTGACCGCCAAAGTTGGCGATTGACAAATGAAAACAAACAACCATTCCCAAATTTGGCGACTCTGCCACGTCAGGTCTCAATAGCCGTTTGCAATCTCCACCAAATCCCTTGTCCTTCATGCTTATCCACCTCATTTAATGCCATGGAAACCACCGCCCATGGCTCGCACCCCTTCATAGGTCCCCCTTCATCCATTATCATAAGTTAGGTTAGAAACATAGGTTAGATCTTACGGTAAGACATTAGTCTTACTTCCATAGTGCTTAGGTAGCTAACCTTAGGAGCATTAAACCTATAGTTTAGGGCTAGGTTAGATTAGCAATAATTCAACCCATAGGTTATAGTTTAGGTTAAGGTTATTAACCTTAACGAATCCATTCTAGGTCCCATAAGTAGGTTCGATCAGTATTAGAACCAACAGGTATAACATTCCCGAAATGGATTCTATCCGGCATTGATAATAAGCTTGCAGTATACACCGAGAATTTATTACCCGGCCAAGTTGTCTAGGCCTTCCCGATATTACGATATCAGAACCAATTTATTTAACACAATTAGCCCGAGTTAGACTCGGAATTGCTTATTCAACACATTCAGACCTTGTAACTTTCATAAGATCTATAATTTTTGTTCATCCAGAATAAACTTAAAACATCTCTTGGATCAATGCAACTGATCCAAGGCTGAGTCATAAAGACGGATAAATCCACAATTCCTTTCGAAATCAAATTGAACTCAAAGTGCTAAAAATGAAAGAAATAAAAGAGTCCAAGCATATCCCCGACTCCAAATATCTTCAAGAGCAAAGAAGATACAATCCATATCAAGCATAACTTCAAAATCAAAGGAACACATCCTTATACGTAAGAAATCATATATCAACACTTGAATGCTGGAGGAAGTAACAATAGTTCGTGGTGTTACATTAACAAGGTACATTCTTCCTTATCATGTGTTATAAAAATGAATGCATCTCACATGCCTAGCAATAATGAACATATTTTTCGTAGGGACAACTATCTTTTGTGTGCCCTCCACTTCATAGTCTGTACACCAAATTCCAAGCAGTGCGTCTCATGTGCCGAATTCACCAATAGTTTATCCAACTACTTTTCCATGGCTGTAATTTGTGCTTCCAAGAAAGGGTTAACTCCGGTGTCATATTCCCGACTACCTCAAAGCACACAAAGCCGCTTCAAGGGCTTTACGCAGATCGGTGTATGTCTTATGTGACCGAGCCTTTCTAAAAGGTGTGATCGGACCTCCAAAACCATTGCGCATGATGGCTTACGTGAATATCATAAGAAATCTTAGATAAAAGTGTTTCAAAATGAGCATCATACTCCCGATACACTTTCAATATTACCTTGTTTAATATGCTTGAGCGCTCTTATACTCTTATGATCGATTTCGGGATATAGAACTCTTTAAGGAATCCATCTTTGAACACCGCATAATCTACACAAGTTTGATCAAGGTCCAAATTCCTATACCATATACGCATCCCTATAATGTAGTTACAAATTGACTTGCCTTGCACTCAGAAGCCGTGATCCCTTTTGCACACCATAGTATCTCACACATCCGCACATTTTTAGAAACATCTTTTATGCCCCTATAATCTGGAAGACGAAGAGACATCTCCATGTAAATATTTTGGGGTTGGTGCGGCACTCGCCCACACGATCTAGAACCCCTATGTTTCCTCTACCTCCAGAACCACCAAATCCACTAGAACTAGAGCCACCTATACCCCCTAATCCTCCACTCATACCTTAAGTGGGACCGGAAGATGTACTTCCATATGTCCCAATAGTAGTACTGCATCGAACTCCGGTCTACGTGGTGGTACTAATCCCAAGTAAGCCCCAAATTATGCATGCTCGAATTTTGTGTACATGATGCACCGAAAAGGTACCTTTAAACAACAATGAAGACATTTTCCCTACCATCGATGTACTTGCTATGTGACTTACTCCTGCTTCCCTACTACCCAAATTAGATTGCTGAATATTGGATGTACTAAGTATTGGAAAACCAAGTGTAAGGGCTAGGTTTCAGGTAGATTCAGATGCGCGCCTATGGCCCAAGTCATCTCTATTGGCACACTCCTATGTGAGGCCAAGGAGGGTTCCCTTTCATGCTTGCCCAAATGGGGGAGTTTCTGATGCTTTGGCTCCATGCCTTTTGCATGAGCTCCAAATCCTTCACGAGCCATCTCTCTCCTCAATGCCATTTGGTCTACAACTTGACTCTAAATGGCCTAATTGACCTAAATCAACCATGCTTATAAGACCTTGACTCAATCATGTATAATTCACCTAGTTTCCATCACATACACAAATAATAATAGAAATTAAAATAAAAATCACCATCTCTATAAAAATCATCGAATCTATGTGTCCATAAATAAGTGCACGTGAAGAAAAATAAATACATGTGCCTCTCATATACAATCTCAAAATCTTCGCACACAAAGTTGGTATATGATCAAAAATCTCAAAACTCTCATGAACATCCTCGTTATCTTTGGCACACAGCCGATATATACCAAAAATTAACAAAAAATGGAGGTATATGCATAACTATTAGGCATCCCCCATTGGATATCCTCCATGCCTGTCTCACTTTGGTATCCTCCTCGCCCTTCGTTCCTATGTGACGCCTCGCTAACATCTCACCACCACCATGGATGTGGCCTGACCTCTCTTGTACCTCACTTGGAGCATGCCTTTGAACCGGTGGCCTCACCCTAACCCTATTTTAGGGCTCAACACCCCCTATGCTCTCCACACTATGGGTGCATGAGTGGTCCTCTCACTCGAGGCTTATTGTGCTCTATACTGCATAGGAAGGGACATCTATCTCTACTGACCATTCGGTGATCCTAATAATATCTCGCCTCTCCTAAGGCATACCGAACATGGCCATGGGTACTATTTGTGGTGGTGCCATCGGCCTCCCGACTGACCGTACCTATACCGTGTGACCCTATCCTACCCCTTTTTTTAAAATGGGACCCTCTCCCCGAGCTAGTGTGGGTGCATGTGTGCGTACCTAGGTTTGAAGGGCCAAAATATGTGCCTATGCATTGGCCAACCGGCCCTACAAAATTATAACTTGCACTTGTAGAGCGACCACCTGTACTCTATCTCAATCTCTTCCCTATATAGAGTACATATCCCTATGCTACTGGGCCCGTAGGTCTCTGCTACCGTGCCTATAACGTGAAACCTATGCCTCGACCTGTCGACCATCCTGCACTATCCCCAACTATGTGCAACGAACGCCGCCAATTTCCCCTATAGGGTGTCTCTTTACACCGT
This sequence comes from Taxus wallichiana var. yunnanensis, assembly GCA_018340775.1. Classification (NCBI taxonomy): domain Eukaryota; kingdom Viridiplantae; phylum Streptophyta; class Pinopsida; order Cupressales; family Taxaceae; genus Taxus; species Taxus wallichiana. The sequence goes on along the minus strand of CM031244.1, from coordinate 375,664,044 downwards.
GATGGTGGCCAAGTCGAGTGCCCCACCTCGGTGGTATTGCTCATAGCTATGCTGCCCACCACTATTTGTACCTATATATAACTCGACATCATCAATCCGCCAGTCTACCACCTGCTCATCATGCCTTGTAGGCAAGATCGACTATGGTAGAGGCATAGGCCTCTCCATGTCATCCCTCCTATACTATGGAAATGGTGGAGGTACATCCTACGGAAACCCAAACTACTGTTTGACCCTTTCAACAAGTATCATCTCGTGTTTTAGGGTTGTTGTAGTAGGATGGTAGCATGGTGAAATGATAAGGACATATAGTTAGAAACTAATCCATCATTACACAGTTATACCGAACTAGATCTATAAAGGCATGCATTTAAGTATAAATCATCAAGAAATCAATAGCATGCAATGATAACACATATAAGACACTTTGGTTCAGCCAATATTCTTCATATATTAAACATGACAACAATATAGAGGCTTGATACAATAATATTCATGCACGCATGGATCTATTACAATTATCCAGTCTCATGCACTCATGAATCTCTAACCCTTCAACATGGTATATCAACTAGGTGATTCATCTAATATATATAGGGTGGGAACTTGCCTTCACCGCTAACTATGCCAAAAATAGGTCACACACTAATAATAGCCATGCATCATTTACAATTATAGCCATACATGCAAGTATGCTATCTATAGATCACTTATAGTTAACTAGAGTGATGAATCTATTCTTGGATTACTTCCATGCAAGAGTGCTTCGATATGATCCTCGAAATATAGAAAAAGCATGGCGTGCAAGTCTCGGCATCACTTTGTGTGTTCCACACACTAACCTCGAAAATAGACTTGATCTACAAAATTGGCTAAGTCCGAAAGTCGACTTTGCACCTCCACGCGCGACGCCTTCCTATTCCTTCGCGCCTTCGATCCCATCCTATTTTTCCACATGGACTCTATGTGTGAGTTTTGCTAAGTGTTTTATCTGATCAACATTACCCCACACTAATCTCATTGTCACCCCGACAATGGTGATGTCCACAACTGAGTAAAGAATAGTTGAAATATAGAATGCTGAATGAATCTTACACAAAGAATAGAAAAGAATTAAAGAATCAAAGAATTATTCAGGCTTCAAGCTCCTCCTGTTTCTTTACAAGTATCATCTCTGGATACTCCTCCTTTATGTCTACTTCTAAGTTCTCCCACTCCGTTAATGCCTTTCTCTACTTTCTCTGGAACATCCACAATGATAGATTCCAGCTCATCCTGAGTTAGTTTTCCTTGCTCATTCTAGATTACAAGCATTATGCTTGACATAGATGTATGCATCCCTTCCAACACATCCATCTTCTGAGCAATGAGTTTTCCAAGTTCATCTAACCTCTCTTTATGCGGTGCCTGTGCCGCGGCCAATGCCTTGCGCTTCTACTTTACCATAGTTAGTCATTCAACATGGCCTAGTGTGTCATCCTTCATGGCCTTTTGCACCTCATTGTCTTCTGCCAGTGTTTTTACCCTTATTAGTGCATCTGGAGCTGTGCATATCATTAAGGCATGATCGATTTCTTCAGCTCCTCTCGGAGTGCTTGTAGTAGGCCCTCATATGTAGCAATATTCCTTGCTACTGCAGCTTGTGCTTTTTCTGCCTCTTCTGCTTTGGGTCCTTGGGCTGCTCTGGTATACGCACCTTTTCATCCTCCAATACTAATTTTATCATTGTTCTTACGTAGTGCATCGCAGAAGGAAATTCTTTTGGTACCTGTGATTCCAAATGTGGGCATACCTTTAGTATATCATCTCCAATTTCCTCCGCCATACTAAAAAAAGTCTCATATTTCATTTTGCTCAGATCCCTCTCCTGCACTAAATGCGCTATTTCCACATCTTTACTTTTAGCTCCTCTATCAGCGCTTTAATTGTAGCAGATTTGTCAATGTTTCTCTAGCTACCTCAGTCAGATAATTTCACCAAGGCATTGCTTACCTACTCATCCATCATAACCGTTGGTTTAATTGTCATGTGTCGGAAGCCAGTGCCTTCTTCAATCATCTAGATGCACATGATTCTTCTGAACATCAAAATCTGGTTCATCCATATGTGTATGCATCGACCATGAAAGTTGCTTTATGTTTATAATTTCACCCATTTCTCCTCCATAAGCACCCATCAAATAAATATTTTTACATGATGGTGCTCTGGAACCGAGCGCGAACAATCATCTCTGGTCCTCTGCATACCCCATTGTTTGTACCCTTACGTCCTCACTTGTCCGATGGGACCTTGGCCCTTTGGAATGGTGGCATCAAGGTTAGGAATATTGGTTGTATCCTCATCCTTGCCTTGTGTAGCTTCTGATTGCTCCCTTTCTTCCTCTCCACTTCAATTTTTCCTCCTCCTCATTAAGGCTCCTCTTCTGCCCTATGATGGATTGGAGATGGAAGTGCTTTCTCCTCAGACTCTTCCGCTTCTTCATCTAGCTTGAGCTTTCTTCTTCTCTTCTTCTCCTCAAGTTCCTCTACCGGTGAGAGTCGTGGTGACTTCCTTGTTGTTTGTTGGGATTCTCCTTGTGACCTTGTGCGCTTGAACACCTTTCTGAACCTTTGGTCACCCTGTGCTACCTCAGTATTTTCTTCTCCTTGTGAAGTTGTCACGCACTCCTCCTCCTGTCCACTAGATGGTTGCTTCCTCTTGCACACCAAACCACCGCTATCCTCATGCTCTTTGTCCTCTTCCTCGTCATCCTGCATGGGTTTAGAAGGCCTAGGTGCTGGGATGTTTTCCATAGTATGCTTCCCCTTTGGTGGTCCTGGGAGTGCGAACTTGTTCTCTACATACTTATTATTTTCCATCTTTGGTTTAAGTTGGAGATATATGAGTGGCCCGATATCCCCAACAACAAGTGTTTCTGGTTTGATACTCAAAATCTCTAAGATAATACTCTCGTTGTAAGCATTCTTCCCTGGATATCCATACTTCTTTCGCAAGGTGTGGTATTCACAATCCACCTTGTCTGCATTAAATACTAACCTCCTTGTATCAGTGAACCGATGAACGGAAGCTTGAAAATACCATGTTGTGAATGTGTATGGTAGTTTGCACTAGGGGCTCCATGATCCATCCACCATCGGAAAATGTGCAATACAAAAGTGTTGGTAAACAACAAACTGAGCCTACTTCCCCAATACCAAGGGAAACTCCTTTGGTATGTGCCACTCCTCTTCAAAATCCACGCGGAGCCTGTCATACCACATCTCCACTCTCTCCTTTACCTCATCTGTCATAGACCCCTTACATAGATACTTGTTGAATCTTTCAGCTAGAGACTTGTTATTCATGGGGTATTCCCATATATTTTCTTTCGGGCCATCCGGTACTCCAATCTCCATGAATACTAAAGAAAGTAAGACAAAACCAAAACTTATCTTACTTCTGTGTGCGCTTCCTCTACTATTTGTTCTACAATAAAGCCGAAAATGTTGTAAATAACCCCTTCTGACATGTGCTTTGCCACATGCAACCACATTGAGTTTACTTGTGACCAATGATCTTGGTCATTCAATTTCGTAACTAGGTGGTGCTACTTTTACTACTAGACAATCATGTAATTTATCTATGTCCATTCCACGTGGTCCTTTCTAGTATCCTAGTGCTTTGTGTGTTTCCAATATGGCAACCTTGTCAGTTAGGTCATTTTTGATGTCCTCACCCGTTGCCTTTAAACCTGTTACCATGGTAATTAAAATGGGTGTTAGTCTTACCCTTCGCCCTGCAAAATAGAAGAAGTCCTCATGGACTCGGCTCATCAACCACCTGTATAATGGTGCATATTTCCGAAGTATGGGAGCTCATATAATTGGTAAACACCAATCCTTTTCAATAACTTCTCCCCTGCGTCATCATATATCACATCCCATCACCAGTTGCATGTCCATTCGGAGTTAAGTAAATCATCCAACTTCTTCTGATTTTCCTTGGTTCGATGGTTGTACTCGCTTATTTTTCTCTTTCGTATGTGGGAATCCCATTCCTGGCCCACAATTACTTCTTTAGGGTACTGCATCTCTGAAAAATTTCTCTCAAGAGTCATCTCTTCCTCCTCTTCCACTACTACCTTCTTCTTTCCTTTTTGCTGTTGCTTCCTTCTTTGGAGCCATTCTTCCCTTTGTGTTGTGTTTCTACACCTTCTTCTATAACTCTTTAATGGTTTACTTCAAACCCTAACCCGATTCAATCATGCCCTAAATTGTAATCGTGAAATCATGTGCCCTAGCTCTGCTCTATCAATCTACTTTGTTCAAACCCTTCTCCTACGGGGATACAAGCTTCTCCAATACATGATCTACCTTTCACACCTAGTTTCACCCTCTTCACACCTTGAATCACTTACTCAACTCTTCACACTTAGCTCTTCGTCGAATTCTCGTAGTTGCAAGGGTAGAAATGAATTCACATCCATCCTTATATAGATTTTAAATTTTTGATGCATTAATTGCTCCTCCACCTACCAAATATTTCTCATTTATTGCTCAATTTTGTCATTTTGTGGTACATCTTCACGCCACAACTATAACCTTCTAGCATGCCTTCCTACCTTTTGGTCCAAGAATTCTCTTAGAGGTACGCTTTAGATAGTACCTCATCAAACTTTCTTTAGTCCCGAGCAAGTAGTTATCACGGCTACCGAAATCTTACCTCACGTTATACTTTTCCTTAATTCATCTCCATCCTTGGTTACAAGGAAAAATCCAATGAGTTAGAAAAAATAGAAAAACTTGCAACATCCACAATAATACCTTCCAATGATTGTTTAGCATTATACTTGGAGTCACCAATGTCCATTCCATATTTAAAAGTATGTGTAGTCCTCTCATGCATCGACAAGTTGCAGCTGAAATACAAAGAAAATCAGCTGTAGACATTTTTCCCGGGCGGTCCGCTTCATGTGCACAAGTGTGCTTATTACACAAAAACGGGAACCAAAATGGACAAAGCATGGCGCGATAAAAGAAACATTTTAAGGAAATCGCAGGAAGGGAAACCTAATCATATCTAACAACACGCTTATTACATGAACACCAAAGGTGAAAAGGACTTATTTAAGTAGGGCTTCAAGGAATCCTATCTCCGATGCGTTAAGAATGAACCGGGAACGTGGACCCGTTTTGCCGCAATATAAACTTCAAACCTGGAAAACCTGACTCTCAAACTCATGTGAGTTATAACATGACCCCAAGCTGATTTTCACAACTTGGACTTATGAAAAATGACATCCTATATGGTTGTTAGAATATATTAGATATTGTGAACATTGTTCAAGATCAAATGGAACATAAATAATATAGTCTAAGTAATACACACTACTTTTGAGTTCTTAACTCATGTAAAATTTGTAACTAGATAATGTTTGGTGAGAAAATAATGGGATGAGAGTTTGAGTGAGATATTGATAGGGGGATTAGAGAGATATGTGGGATAAGTGAGAGATTCGTGGAGAGATAAGTGGATTCAAGATGAATTTTAGTTGGGACCATATTAAGAAGGTCATGGTCTCATTATAATTTTCTCTATGAATAGGAAATATGAGGATGAATAAAATTGAGTAACACAATTATTTCACTCCATTAAGCCTTTTACAAGCATGCAAACTGAAACCAATTTGGGATTTCAAGCAAAGTCCCCATCTCTTCTGGATCTTCTCATTTTCTTATTTTTCTTGGGCCATGTAAAGGGAGTCATAAGTTGTAGCAAAGCTTCCAAAATGCTTTGGAAGCCAATTCTGCCCTTTTTAATGTTTGGAAGATTCATGGTGATCGAGTGATCTTTAAAATTTACTTCGAACCCTACATCACGGTGAAGAATAAAATAAAGTTTGAAATGCATCTTCCTGCTTTGTTTAGCACTCTTCTTTCCCTGAGACCACAATTCAAGAATATTGTGTCTAATCCTTGGATATGATTATTTAGGTACATTATCATTATGTATGTTTTGTTTTGTAAATACATTTTTATATTTTATGCGCATTAAATGGAACATTACTCATGGAGTATTTAATTGCACATTTGATATCAATATGAAGATAAGACACCCCTTCTCTCAGGTTCTCCTTTGGAGGATGGAGGTACGGAGAAGGAGGTTTCATTTTATGCATTCTCTCTCCCTAGCACCATCGGAAATAGATGATTTTACAAGTATCCCGCATTAGAGTAGTGTTGCATTGTTTGTAGCAAGAACCAAATATTTCTCAGGTTTATCTCTTAATTTATTTCCATTGGAGATGCATATGTTATATCCAATCAAAGCCGTGAGTTCAAGTATATTTTTTCTTGAAGAGGATGAACAGAGGTTCATGAGTGATTTGATAACACTATCTCAGAGGTCCAGACTTATCTCAAAGATAACTTTAGCAGGTCCGAGTATTGATGAACCTTCTCCTGGTAGTTATCATGGTTTCCGCTTACCTAGGGGTTATACTTTTGGAATTCATTCATCTCCATCCCAAGATTTTGAGAAACAAGGGTAAATCACCTTAGAAAGTGTAACTATTCTTTTCATCCGCAACATTATACCTTTTTCACATTATCTGGGAGTTATATGTGTGGAAATCCACCCCATACTAAAAGTAGGGGAGTGAATGCCCTTAGGACATCAACATGCTTCATATTGTAGTTAGCTTCATGAGTGCGCACTTATTACACAAAAACAAAACTAAATTGACAAAGCATAGTGACGATTGATAAAAAAACACATTAAGGAAATGTAGAAAGGGAAACCTAATCTATCTGGAGAGTTTACCTTATTACAAACACCAAGGAGACTTATTTATAGTAAGTGGATTTAACCTACTCCCGTTAAAGTAAGGAAAGGTCAATGTTCTATCCATCAATGGCTTCTAACTATGAATAAGCACCTGACTCAAGTATGTGAGTTATAACATACGGCCCCAACCAATGCATGTGAGCTTTTTGTGACATGGCAAAAACTTAGAGTCATATAGAAGTACCATTTGTCTGACCACAAGTTTCTTATCCCTGATATGCCTATCATGCCATGCTTTCTGGCACGCTTTCTCTATTTCTGACTCCATCGTGCTATGGCCCAACGCTCATCCTAGTTGAACCATGTTCTCAATCCATTCTTCCAAAGATTTCTCATCAGCTAGACCTCCAACGCATGCAATCACGCAAAGAAGGTAACATAAATTCTATAGGAAGAACAACTTCCACGCACCAAACACCAACTGAAAAGGTGTGGCTTTGTTCAATCTCTTATATGTTGTTCGGTAGGCCCAAAGAACAACAGATACTTTTTCATCCCAATATTTTTGTCCCACATCACAAATCTTGGTCAATGTGTGGCTCAAAATCTTGTTGAAAGCCTCAGTAGTTCCATTTTCTGAGGGTGATAGGGTGTAGTCTTGTGGTGGGCAACCATAAACTCATCTAACAGAATTTGGATTGTCTCATTTAAAAAATGGGTGCCCCTATCACTGGTTAAACTTAAAGGACAACCATACCTGGTAAGAACATTTTCCCATAAGAACCTTGTTGTTGTAGCCATTGTATAGTCCTTCGTAGGAGCTGCTTCTACCCATCTCGTAAGATAATTTATACAAGTAATGATATAGCGCGATCCAGTCCTACATGCACACTAGTGAAATAGGCCCTACAAAGTCTATCACCCATTTCTCAAAGGGTTCTACACTTGTAATTGGTCATAAAGGCATCTCATCCCTCTATCCTAGTCGACCTAGATGTTGACAATGGTCACATGCCTTACAATACTCCTTACAATCCTTATACAATGTTTCCCACCACAAACCAACAAGTAGGATCTTTCGCATCTGTAGCATCACCTGCATAGTGGCCACCTGCAATACCACCATGGGCTTCCTCCATTATATCCTTTCGTTCATGCTCTAATACACAATGATGTAACACCTCATCTCTGCCTAACTTGTATAAGTCACCACTGATTAACATGAATGGTGTCGCGCGTATAGCAAGTTGCTTTTTCTCCAAGGACCTCATGCCTTCTGGTGCCATCCCCATCCTTAGGAAGACAACAATGTCCTCTAATTCCATTGGCACACATTGTAACCTATACAACTGTGCATCAAGCATGGTCTCTTCTATTGTTTGTGCTTCTTCACCTGATTGAACTCTAGACAAGTGATCCGGTCTAAAATTACTTTTCCCTAGTTTTACCACAACTGTAAAGTCAAACTCTTGAAATAAGAGTATCCATCTACATATGCACCCTTGTAAGATGGGATTGTTCACCAAATACTTCAATGCCATATGATCTGTATAAAACACAAAAGGTGTGGCCAATAGATACTGTCGAAATTTTGCAAGGCATATATCATGGACAAAGCCTCGCGCTCTGTAGTGGTATAATTTTGTTCTGTAGGGGTCAACTTCCTACTAGCAAAACAAATGGGATGATCAACTATACCTTCTCCAAGTTGAGCTAAGACAACACCAATGGCCGTGCCAGAGGCATCCACGTGAACATGAAAAGGTTTATCCCATGAAGGAAAGCGCAAGATAGGTGCGGTAGTAAGTTTCTTCTTCAGTATCTCAAACGTGCACTCTTTGCGATTCCCCCAATAGAATGTACCTTTCCCCTTGAGTAATTCTTCCAAGAGTGTGCAAAAACTTTGGCATACCCTTTTATAAACTTCCTGTAATACCCTGTATGACCCAAAAATCTGTGCACCTCACTCTGACTGGTGGGCACTTTCAAGCCTAAAATGACCACAACTTTAGTTGGATCGACCAATAACCCTTCCTTGCAGATTATGTGTCCTAAAAGTATGCCAAAGGGAGTAGCAAAGATGCACTTCTTGATATTCAATGAGATACTCAACTGTCTACATCTTTCAAACATTAAGCGTAGATTGTCACAATGATCCTTAATTAGCCCATAAATGGTCCAATCATCAAGATAGACCTGCAAGAAGTTGTGAATAAAATCCTTGAATGCTTGCACCACTATCCTTGAGAATACAGCAGGTGCATTCTTCAATCCAAAGGGCATCACAGTATAGGAAAATCTTCCCCATTCAGTAGTGAAGGTGGTATTTTCTTGATCTTCGGGTAATCCTAACCTGATGATACCCTGAGAACCCATCTGTAAATGAATATATCTTGCACCCAGCCACTCCTTCTAATATTTCCTTTGTGAATGGCGTAGGGAAAGGATCTGTAACACATGTTGCATTCAACTCTCTATAATCAACACAAATTCAAATCCTACCATCCTTTTTATACTTATCACCATAGGACTGACCCATTCTGACTCATCCAATGGTCGAATGATCCCATATTTCAACATCTTGTCAATTTCCTCCTTTACTTTCTCACACAAATTGGGATTCATTTGATAAGGTCTCTTCCTAACAGGGCGCACCTTCCTTAAGCTTTATCTTCATTTCTCCAAGTGATTTATGCACGCCTTTAAGTTCATGGTATCCTCTTGGGAATAAGTCCTCATAGTCTCGAAGTAACTCTATGATCTTTGCCACTTCTGACTCTGACCAGTAATCCCCAATTATCACTTCCTTAGGTTCAACTTCTGTGCCAATATTTACCTTTGTTGTCTTCATAGGTTCATGATATGTGCGTGTATCTACATCCGCACTGTCTAACACCTCATGTGCTCCATGTGAATGATCAACTTCCAAGTGCTCAACTTCCTCATCATCAATTATGTAAACCAACTTCCCCTTGTCTTTTCTAGAGAAGAGCACTCAAGTAGTATGGTATCATCTACTTCTTCCTCAAAACACCCCTATCTCTGTCTCACCAAATAATTCTGAATAAGTTCTTCCGCTTTCCCACTATCTCCCATGGTTAAGCGCTTGATAAAGCTTAAAGCCTTGTTCACTGGTGGTGTAGATGAGAAGAATTCAAAAGTTTGGATCATCCCTATAGTCAAATTCTACCAATTTCCAGTGTCGTGATGTAATTCAACATATACATACCAAGCACGCGCGTAACCTTGTAGAGTAGAATAAAACCGATGCACCCAAAGTGAGGGCGGTAATGCTTCTGTCTCTTGCTTTGTCTAGAGTCTCTCACACTGCTTGCTTTGGATATGATCTTTGAAAAGGTTGATCACCATGATAAGGGAAAATCTTTGTAGGTGCATTACTTCTTGAAAACCTGGTTGATAAGGCGGTCCCAATCTCTCCCCATTCCAAGAGATTATCCCTGTGAACCACCCACTAACACGTTGCTATCCCATGTAAAGTATATGATAACATATCTCGTCTTTTAATCTGGTCAGCCCAGTTTTCCTCCATGGCCTACAAGAATCCAGCCAGATCTTTGGATCCTAGTATATTGGGGTACTGAGTGACCTATACATCGGACAGAGCAAAAACCCTTTTTGTAAGCAACCGCACGCTTAATTCGCACCCACTAGTTCATAAGTACCATGGCCCAATTATCACAAGAAATACCGGTAGTATTGCTGATTGGACCGAGAATCTTCCCAATGAATGATTCCTTTTTAGATGGCTCATTGACCTCACGGGTCCCAAATAATGCGTATATAAATTCTATTCAAGTCCTCTTCACTCAAAGGTTCCACATATGGTATGGATTTCCCATCTATCAACGGTATTATGACCCTTTCCTCCTTGTTCTCGAAGCTGATATACCCCTTGTTAAACCTCAAATCAGCATTGTTTGCATAACACCAAGGGCGCCCAAGCAAAGCTGGGAAGCTATCTACTTCCGCAAGTGCTAACACTTCAAAGTCTCCTGTGAACTTGGCCCCTTGTATAGTGATAGATGCATCCTTCAAAAATCCTATGGGAGTATATTTTTTCATTTGCCATGAACAATACATTAGATGATGGTTGTAATGGAGGTCTCCCCATTTATACCCATGCATCCAATGTAAGTACATTCACTTCCGCACCTGTGTCAATCAAAATATTGCTCAACAACCAACCATCCACAACAACATTCAAAGTGATCTCCTTGTCGTAGTCAATGCTATCGGGGGAGATTCACATGGAGTATTTGTCTTCTAGTCTCAGTTCCCATGCATGGAGTATTCCCCTTCAACCAATTTCCCAATAAAGGAATAATATTCTCCTGGTGTAACATTCTACATACCTCTCTGATGTCATCAATATCAGACGGGGCCTTTTTGTATCCTTATGCTCCAACTTCCGAGACTACTCTTTCAAACATTGTATTTCACCTTGAAGGTTTCTAAGGACCTCCATAGTTTCCTGATAGACTTATTTCTGATGAGTTGGAGATTGGATACCTAGCATGTAAAACCTCCTCCCTAGTGATTTTTGACTTGCATTGAAATACCTCTTTCACACGTGCGCCTCGGCTCATGTGGTTATCTTTATTAGTGCCTCAAGTTCGGTGTTAACTTGGGCATCCAATGATTCTCTACCATGCATGCTGGATTCTAACCATCCCTGTGCCTTTGTTTTCTTGCTTGTGCTACTTACTGAGATGCTCATACAAGTCCAGTACACTCTTCATAACTATGCCCCTTTCCACAAAATGAACAGAAATATTCTACGTGGGCATTTGCACCTATAATGGTCAGGTGAGCCGCATGTATAGCAAGTTCCTCGAGGGAATTCACCTCTTTGCCTTGGCCTCATCCTCCATATCCGCCTCGATATCCCGTCCTCTTCCATGACCTCCTTCAAATCTTCGTCATTCTGTCATAGCGCACTTGATTATAATCCCTATCTTGATGCTCATTCTTTCCTTTAGAACTATCATCCACACTCACCTGTCGCACCCCAATATCAATGGCATCATGGATATGGCCAATCAATCTACAATCTTTAGTATCATGGGTCATGGACCTACAAATTTTACAAAAAGAGGATACATTCTTCTTGATCACGCGTTGTAGTAAGGGCAGTGACTAGCATCATGATTCAAATGGAAAATATCACAATCTAATATGCAACGGTGAATGTATAGATCTACGAGGGAAACTATCCTTGTGTGGCCTTCCACTCAATAATCTGTACACAGATTCTGAGTGCATCTCATGAGCTGAGTTTGTTGATAATTTCTCTAACTGTTTCACCATAGCTATTATCTGAGCCTCCAAGAATGGACTAACTCCAGTGTCAATACTCCCAACCGCCTCTGGCGTGTCTCATGAGTAGAGTTTGCTGATACTTCTCTGCTATTTCACCATGCTGCTATCTAAGCCTCCAAGAATTGACTAACTAAATACTCCTAACTACCTCTTATGCATAGTGCTCTTCAAAATGGAGTAATCAATCCCTTGAAAAACCATTGTGCATGCTGACTTGCATGTATATCATAGAGAGTTTGGATAGAAGTGTTTTAAAATGGGCATCATACTCATGTACACTTTCAGTAGTGCCTTGCTTTATATCCTTAAGTGCACTTATACTCTTCTGCTCAAACTTTGGGATATGGAACTCTTTTAAGAAAGCATATTTCAATGCTGCATAATCAATACAAGTTTGATTGGGATCAAACTTCCTATATACATTGTGTGCGCGCGCACCTATAACATAGTAGAAAATTGACTTGCCTTGCACTTAGAAGCCATGATACCTTTCACGCGCCACAATATTTCACACATATGAATATGTTCAGCAACATCCTTGATACCTCTATGTACTCACGGGGAGATGAAGAGACATCTCCATATAAATGTTCGAGGTTGTTGCGGACCTTGACCACATGACCCGAGAAGATCCTTGGTTTCCTCTACCTCCAAAATCACGAACCATTGAAACTAGAACTGCCCATACCTCACAATCCTCCTCTTGAAGTTGGAATAGGGAGGCATAGCCCCTCTTTGAGTCAACAAAGTGAAACTAGTTTATTGCTATTCTACCGGCAGGAATCTATGCAAGTATCACAATATTACGCCTTCGGGGGGTTTGGGATCTCATCCCAAGAGGGTTGTTTCCATTTGGAAAGAAAGGAATGAAAGAGAGGATGAAGAAAGATCAGGTCCGAAGGGAGAAAAGAAATGAATTCCAAAGCAGAAAGGTTAGAAGGTTTATGTTTTGGGATTGGTAGTAAACAGAGCCAAACCTACTTGCATAAACAAATAAAGCAATACTGATGAATAAATGACAATAAAATAGAAGCAGATCCAACAACATAAACACACAGATCTGACGTAAGAAATATCTAATGCATATAACACATGTATTCAACACAAAGTCTAAATATTGTATTAATATTTCTTTCTGTTACAAAAAGCTCAAAGTCTTTTCTTCTCACTTCTATTTTTCATCTAAAAGATATCCACCCCTAAATACAACAAGTATTTGAGTATTTATAGAAGAAGGAGAAGAAGGAAGGCAAAAAGGAACCAACCACCTATTTACATAAAATATACAAAATATCTCAAAGTCATGTTGACTTTTGACAACTTGATGGATGACATCATCCCATGGTGCAACATGGATGATGTCATCATTTGTGCCAACATACTTTAGACATTTACAAAAAGAAAGTCGAAGAAGAGAGAGAAATTATTCATCATCGTCGTCCGCATGGTGAAAGGGGATATCCTGCTTTTGCTGCTACTCAGGTGACGAGATGTGGAATTGGGCACGGTATTCCATGAACTTGCTGATCATGGGCTCTAATTGATCCTGGGAAGGATCCTTGTGTCGCTCAGTGATAGCCTCGCAAGTCTCCCGCTCATCTGTGAGCTTCTCTGGGAGTTTGGAATATTCATTCTCTGCTTCTATTAAGAACCCGATGAAGTCCCGACAGGCCAGCAGGTTATTGATGGATTCTACGTCAAAAGTGACCTCTGGCCCCAGCCCTTGCGAAACGATCTCCTTGAAGATCTGAATGGTTTCGTCAACCTTCCTTAAGGCGAAAGAAGGAGTAAGCAACCCTGGAGACATCGTTAGAACAATTTGTTCCATCTGATGCATTGCGTCCAGGGCTTCTTCCTTTACCTTATCAATCTTTTCGAGGACGAATTCCAGTTGATCCATCCGGTAATCCAGAGTGGAAAGGATTTTATTGAGGGCCCTGGGGTGACCGAAAATGCCAAACTTGACCAGATCTTCGACTGAACAGTCAAACATTCTTTGAAAGGTCTCACGCTGCAGCCTAGCATGGTCCAGCTCTTCGGATATGGGTCCTGCTAACGCCTGGAGTTCTTTGTTCGCCTTGTTGATGTTTAGATACAAATCGGTGAACTTGGCGATCACTCGTCACTTGTCCTTGAGGATTTGGCTCCTCGGTGGAAACCGCCATACCACCTTTCGCCGATTTTTGCATATTCATTAATTTTATCCTGACTCAGAGGCTCAGGAGTTTCGGCGGCAGTTGTGGGAGGTGCACTGCCCATCTTCTGTAAGGCGTGGAGCAAATGTTTATTTTTCTCTTTCAGTAGCCTTTTCTCTTCTTTTTGCTTCTTGAAGCTTCTTGCAGAGGGCGTCAACTGTAGATAGGGCCTCTCCCTAAAGGCTTTTAGAAGACGTCCCCATTGTGACTTGAGTCACTATGTAATCTATCGGAGACAGATCCTTTTTATCCTTCAGAGGATTGGGGTATGCGATCTCCATTACCCTCTCTCCCAAAGCACTCTAAGAGAAGCATGTGATAGGCTTTTGCTTCTTTTCCCCTTTTGCGGGATCATGGAGAAGTCCATCGGAGTGATGGGAACTTTAATTTTTCGTTGACTTAGGTCTTTGGGAGATCCAGTGGACTTATGGGAGAAGGACCGAGAAAGCAGAGAGAAGGGGCAGCTGCAGTAGTAGAAGGGAAAACGTGGAGACACTTGGAGGCGGCATTAAGAGGGAGGCCGAGGAAGTGCTACGGGAGGAAGAGATACTACGGGAGAGGAAGACATAGGAAGGGAGGGAGCTCGGAGATGAGGGAACAAATGGAGGGGACAAGTGCAAGAGAAGAGAAGATGGACGAAGAAGCGGGAGGAGCAGTAGAAGAAGGGGGAGAGGACACGACCAAAGGAATGGTCGCTTGGGTCACTCGAGAAGGGGAAGGAGGATAGCGAGAAGGGACAAGGGACCTCAATTGTTGCAGATAGTGGCCACATCCTGAGTGGATGTGCCTATTGGAACATCTTCCGTTGTTTCCTTCTCTGGAGAAGCCAGAGTTATAACTTCTTCGGGTGTAGCGGAAGGAGGACTTTCAGGAGCTTCCTCTTGGGTGGAGCTGGATTCACCCTCTTTGCCTTTTCCTTTCCCCTTTGGCTGCTGTTTAGCCCGAGGAGGTGCATTTCCCAACGGAGAGGTTGTGAAATCGACCCCGAGGTAGATGAGCCCGTTCATTCGGCACCAATGCTCTATTCTGCGTAGAGTTTCCTTGACTCTCTCCTCAATTGTCTGAGGTGCTTTAGTTCTATCAATCAACGCGAAAGGCCAATCGTCCCCACCTGTGTCAAGATACACTTGATCCACTTCTTGCTCAGTAGTTTGGTAGCCTTTGGGGACGATGGCTACCCCGTACTGGATGATTTCTGCTAAGGCCAAGCGAGAATGATCCTTCCTCCTGAGCTCAACCTCATGATATATGTCGATGTAGATATCTTCGATCTGAGGGATGTGGATCAGGTCGAGCTTGGCCCTAGGCAAACAATTTCTCGGGTCGAAGGTGGGTCTTGCTGGGAATTCATGTTTCAGATTCAGCAGCTCTAGTTCTACAAACATATATTTTTCCTTGTGGTGAGCGAGACACGTATACCTACCCCTTTGTGAGGGGGAAAGGAGTTCCACCCTTCTTTCTCTTTAGGCACTTTTGTGGTAAGTAACAAGCTGCCTCGACAGCTCCAATAGGATCAACTTGGGCCCGACATACCTTGGCAGTCTAGTCGGTTCCCCCAAGAAATTGACTGCCCTCAGATAGGTGAATGTGGGGAATTGAGTGAACGGGGCCCCCACTTCTCAGTAGCTACTACTATGCTCTTGGTCGTGCGACCGTGAGTCATATTCGACCTCAACAGGCAGATGATGAAGTAGAAGAATGCATCATTGATCTTTGTGAATTGGGGATGCTATTTTCCAGCTTCAGCTCTGGATAGTATTCATAAATTTTGACTTGGGGCCAAACCCCGCATCGCATCAGAGCTGGATAGTCCTTTCTGAAGCTACAACATAGACCACGTAGGAGTTCATATAGAACCTCCCCATTGTGTTAAGTTGTTGTAGCTGCTCGGAGATTGTGCTGCTTATGATTTCTACCCATTCAAAGCGTTGATCGGGCACATTTTTGTTCATTGTTTCAAGGTACCGCAGCATCCACTTGTGAAAATAATGGGCGTCAGGAAGCCCAAAGACTCTGCTCAGGAACGTAATGGTGTCTGAGTTCCTCTGAAAATTCACTACGATGAATGACTTGTGGCCACCGAGTCACTACTTTTTTGTTCTTCAGATAAACTTCATTCATCAGCTGCATGCACTGATCTTCATTGTCATCCCAGGCCTTGATGTAATCTTCTTGGATGACGGCCACAAAGTGCCGGTGATGAGGAATGCCGAGCATTATTTCAAAGTGCCGGGAAGTGAGGTTAATTATGACCTCGCCCTTCTCACCATGGACACATCTTGTGTCTTTGTTGTAGCATCGGGCTACCACCATCATAAACTCGTTGTTTACAACGGCTCGACTAGGATCCCACCAGCAAAGTGCGGCACCGCCCTCATCGGCTTGTCCATCCATGGACTTCTTGTGACCCTCAGGTTACGGCCCGAGAAATATTCCATGTCAATGTGACCCGATTCGAGTCTCGATGTCTAGGTCACACTCACTGGGACTCGGGCATTCGACCCTCTAATACTTACACTTCATTTCTTCTTCTGTGAGCTTGGCCTTGCCTTTAGATTTGATAGGTTTCTTGCTTGATGTTGACATATGTTCTTCTGAACTTAGTTGCTAATCTGCAAGAATAAGAAGTGAAACCCAACGCAAGAAAGCCATGTCAATTTCCGATTTTCCATTGAAATCTTTGTGAAAGAAAGAGTTAGCAATTTTAAGGCCTTAGGGTGCAGGGCGCATGAATACTGCAGGTTACAGGGCTAAATAGTAAGGCACACAGGAAAGGGCTGCTGCAGGGGATAAATCAGCGCCGAAGGGCACATGGCGCATGGACACTGCAGGGTGCATTCTTTGTTGTTGTAAGTACAAGTGCGCCTGCGCCATATGTATGCATTTTATAAAGGGTGCATGGATTCTTTATGTTACACGGGAACAGGATGCGCCCGTGGCGCATATAATTTTCATGTTGCATGGAACTTCGGTGTGCCAAAGGCGCATCTAAGGTTTGTGTAACATATGCTTTTTGTGCGCTAAAGGGAACTTGGCGTGGTGCATGGAAGGAATGCATAACATGATGTTATTGTAATGAGGGATGTGCCTGCACCGTTTTACAATTTTGCACTTGGCGCGGATAATTTCTATGTTGCATACATGCAGGGTGCGCCAAAGGGCGTAGGTTTTAACGATGCAACAAATGAGTTTGGTGTGCCATGAGGGGGTGTGAGGAAAGCATTTGCAACAAACTAAGGAAGTGCGCCTTGAGGGCACAACTTTTCATTATGTAGCAGGCAGGGAATGTGCGCCATTGGCGTGGCTGTTCTTTGTGTAACGGGGGTGACAGATGCGCCATTGGCGCAACTGTTCTTCATGTTGCAGGGTGCGCCAATGCGCCAAAGGAGAAGAATAAAAATACAGTTTCTTTTTAAGCTTTGATTCTTCTCTGAGGGGTTTATATGTGGTTTAGCTCCTTCTGCAGGGTCGTTTGGGTGATGAAGAAGCTATAAAATGAGAGTTCCAAGCTATTTTTCAGGACAGAGTTTCCTCTACCAGCAGATCTGGAAAGAGGGGGAAGAATATGTGGAAGAATGGAAAAGACAGCAAGGGGGGAAGTTCATGATTTCATAGTCTTTCCAATCTAATCCATACCAACAAGCAGCCAAAAACCACAAACACAAAGTGCACAAAAGAAAGAGGACCTCTTACCAGGATAAATAGTGGAGAAGTGTGCAAACGGGTCCATGAAAAGATTTGAAAGTGACAGGGCTGGTGCGCTGACAGGTACAGAGAAAAATAATCATGTGATTTGTGTTTGGTGACAATGACAGTGCAGACGCGCCTATTTATAGGTGAGGTGGCAATAAATGCGCCACCAACTTTTTCAAGTGGCGCATGAAAAGTACTGTCGACACAAGAAAACATGCACCCTTGGCGCATCAAAACACTTGCCAACACGAAGTTAAGTGCGCCTTTGGTGCACCGGAAGTGGTGTTGACAGAGGAATATGTGCACCCTTGGCGCACCAAAAAGTGGCGCAACAAAAGTTCTGTTGACAGGAAGGCGCATGCGCCTTGGCGCATGCAAGGAAGACTCAACATAGTGAGGTGCATCAAAACGCCTGTTGACACAAGAAAGCATGCACCAAAGGCTTTAAAGGGGGCACATGAACATTTGATGTTGCATTGTCATTATATGCACCGACCAAAAAAGACCAAAAATGGCTAAGTTCGGAAAACTAGATTTCCCGGAAAGGGATTTTGCAACGTTCCAAACGCAAGGAATCCCTGACGAGGGATCGGAACAAAATTTCGGTAGGGTTATCTGTAAAATTTCCCTTGCCAATTTTACGGGATAAAAACTTCCTAAATGAAAACTTTGTTTACCTGTTGTACTAGATACTAGAAAACCAAGTGCAAGGGCTAGGTCAGCAGGTTGGCTTAGATGCGTGCCCATGGCCTAGGTCATATCTACTGGCGCGCTTCCATGTGAGGCCGAAGAGGGTTCTCTATCATGCTTTCCTAGATGGGGGAGTTCTTGATGCTCTAGCTCTTCTTCATCCTCATGAGCCTCAAATCCTTCACGAGCCATCTCTCTCCACAATGCCATCCATTCTCATAACTTCTTGCTTCTTGCATAATTCCCTCTCACACGCCTCATCATACTTCAGCCGCCTCTCTTCCCTCTACCTTGTTGCGCTAGGTCTGCCATCTTTCACCAATCATTTCGCCTTTACGTGTGGAGATTTTTAGCTTGCCATGGGTTTATCTTCCAAGTTCAACATTACCATCAGTATCTTGATGGCTAGTAGAATACCTTGTAAATACATCCCTCTAGGATACCGTAGGAACTAGAACTTAGCTACCTGGGCACGAATAAGTCGAAATTGAATACTCCAGAATATAGCTATTTAGAACACCATGAAACCAGGTATCTACCACGTGAGTCCAGATCAAGTCAGCATCATATAGTGTTTGAAATTCCTCCTGTGTCCAAACAAGTGTGCGATACCTCTAATTCTTTTTAGATGCATATGCAATCAACCACTCGTATAATTCTATGGGAAAGATAACAAAGAAGCTCTCATATAAAATGTCATAAAAATTCTGCTCTACCCAAGTGCGTGCGTTAAATCCAAATCCAGTGCTAAACCTTCATGCGTATTCTTCCTCCAGATCATGAATCCACTCTTCAATGCTCACCAAATTTATGCGGTATGTCTTCATCATGAACCATCCTCGAAAACAAAGTGAAAAGAGGTCCCGCAAAGCGGAACCAACGATGCAGCCTAGAATTCTTAGATAACACCTAGTCACGCTAGCACATCACTTAGCATAGGCTAAGTGCTCACCCGAAGCATGCCAAGGTACCAGGTCCCTCTTTAGGGTTGTTGTAGCAGGATGGTAGCATGGTGAAACAATAAAGACATATATTTAGAAACTAATCCATCATTACATAGTTATACCAAACTAGATCTATAAAGGCATGCATTTAAGTATAAATCATCAAGAAATCAATAGTATGCAATGATAACACATAGAAGACACTTTGGTTCGGCCAATATTCTTCATATAGTAAACATGAAAATAATACAGAAGCTTGATACAATAATAGTCATGCGCGCATGGATCTGTTACAATTATCTAGTCTCATGCACTCATGAATCTCTAACCCTTCAACACCACTGTCCATCAACTAGGTGATTCATCTAATATATATAGGGTGGGGAACTTTCCCTTCACTACTAACTATGCCAAAAATAGGTCACACGCTAATAATAGCCATGCGCCATTTACAATTATAGCCATACATGCAAGTATGCTATC
The DNA here is from genome assembly GCA_018340775.1 of Taxus wallichiana var. yunnanensis. Lineage (NCBI taxonomy): Eukaryota > Viridiplantae > Streptophyta > Pinopsida > Cupressales > Taxaceae > Taxus > Taxus wallichiana. Next base: position 375,643,934 of record CM031244.1, on the reverse strand, counting down.
TATAGATCACTTATAGTTAACTAGAGTGATGAATCTATTCTTGGATTACTTCCATACAAGAGTGCTTCGATATGATCCTCGAAATATAAGAAAAGCATAGTGTGCAAGTCTCGGCATCACTTTGTGTGTTTCGCACACTAGCCTACGAAAATAGACTTGATCTACAAAATCGGTTAAGTCCCGAAAGTTTGACTCTACACCTCCATGCGCGACGCCTCCCCTATTCCTTTCGTGCCTTCGATCCCATCCTGTTTTTCCACGGACTCTCATGTGAGTTTCGATAAGTGTTTTATCCGACCAAAACCTCTAGAACCATGCTTGCCTCGAATGCATCATGTCAAGGCATGCCCACTAGACACACACACATGATGTTCTCATATGCCTAGCAGTTGTAATAGGAATGTTACGCATGTGAGTTTAACCTCCGTAGCCTCCTATAGGGCCATACCTCTCTATAAATATGCACTAAGAATGCTAGAGCCAATGCAAACTCGTTCCTATCCTCCATAATGTCATGAAGAACCCCCATCAATTCCCATGGGAATATCCCACCCTCTCGCATCTAGTAGTGTAAAGCAACAAACTACCTCCATCATCAACACCACTAACCTCATCTCCTCTAGATGGGCCCAGTACATATCTCCATAACTCATGTTGGTCTTTATGGAACCTCAACTCCGCTAGCCACTCACCGAACATTTGTGAACATCAAATCCTTAGATTCCTCTAAGGAAATGGAATACACATGTGTCCCTAGTATCAACATCCACAGGATCTTATAAATATCCTCCAAGGCGACGGTCATCTCACTGTCGGATAACGAAATGTGTTGGTCACCGAATCCCATCTCATCGAGAGGGCTACCATCAAACTTGGCTCCCAGGACTACATTCCAGGTAATGTCTAACCCCAATCGGGACAACCTCTACCACATGGCACTACTCCTCGGATGTCACGCTCCCCCGCACCGCTAATAACAATTCTGTACCTATCACGCATTTAAACTTGTCCCTCACCGCATCTAACACACCATAACATAATTAGAACTTGACCAAGCTCCACTTCATCCTTGAACCCTAACCTATTCCCCACCCCCACCTACGCGTGACCTATCTCCCCACCCAAACCCTAAAACTACCATTCCCCATCTCAATTTCATACCCTCAACTCATACCTATTCACACCTCTTACCCAAGCTATTTTCTATCAACAATATCTCTCTATCTAATGACCTATCTCATCACTGGAAAATTTTTCCTAATGTCGAACCGACATTGGTTTCTCTTAACCAGTACTAATCTCCCAAAACTAGCATCAATCACCTCATTCATGATGATGCCGCCTAACTCCCACTAATGCCGACTAATGCCCACCGACATTGGTCACTTTTTTATGTAAAATCCATAAAAACCTACTCATTTTTCTCAAAAATTCACCATTCCTCCCTAACTACCCATCCATTTCTACCCAAATCTCCCCTCCACCGATACCCACCCCCATTAACCTAAATTAACCTTCCTACCATTTTTAGTTTACCCATTTTCTTCCAAATTTCTATTTACTTTTCCCCAAAACCCATTTTACCCTAACTCGATTTCTACAAATATATCTACCTAACCACACATAGAATAGGGTCAAATCTTACCTCATCGCGATGCCATCTCCGTGGGGTACACGCGTCGGTGCCAGCTGTAATGGTGGCCCACTCGAACCATCTCTTGCCTCTGCCATGCCTAAATCACCAAATCCACTCCTCTACTACAACCAATCAAATCGATCCCTAAGCTCGTGGACCTGTCTCCCTAGCTCCTCTCACCACCTCATACTCCCGGCTCAGCTGAATTTACAATGCCCTATCCTTCTCTCTCGGAAAAGCGTACAAAATGTTAAACGACTCTATTTTTTTCTCTAAAGTCACAACACAACAATGATTCTGTAAAATATAGAATTTTTGTTTTATAAACCCAACCCGACTGACCGACTGACTTGCATTCATATTTGTGTCATAGCCAACCCGACGTCAGTCACCCCATGACCGACTTTGGTAAACCCTTATCACTATTTGGCCTTGCTAACCTTTGTTTTTCCTACAACCATTACTGATAACACCCCTTTCCTCCACTTGAAACCTATTGAACCATACCTACAAGCTCAACGCACCCCTACAATTCCTTTGTTGCATCTTATGGGATGTTATTTTACCTATATCTTAGCCTTACCCATGCCATGACCTATTTACGTGAACTTGGCCTACATGGTGTGACCATTGACCTTATGTATTCACTATACCTTGTGATGTTGTTACCTATGTTGTTTTAGTCTACCAACCATACCTTGCCTATTGTTGTATTGTTTATTCCGACCAAACCTTTGGTGTACGGGAACCTACCTAAACATTCCTACACCTTACATACATTGTGTTTCGGACCATATCCTATACCCGAATCACCTCATCCTTGTTTGGATAAACCTATTGAACTCGAAATGTAGAGTTTGCAAGCTCTTCAACTTGGTACCTTGTTACAATCTATATGTGTGCGTGCGTTTGATTGTCATTACCCATGACCCAATTTTGACCATGACCTACTACCCCTTACCATCAATACTCAAACCTTCCCCACCTATCTTCCCCACCTACACCTTTATCAAACCACTCACCGATTCTATCTTATACCTTATCGATTGCCTAGTTTGAGGGGGATCACCTTCACCTACACATGGGGAAATCACTTCCTATTTTTGTCAGCATCGCTTACCAATACAAGCTATGCAACAAAAAGGGGCAAAATGTAGACACCAAAATTGGGTCACACTCCCCTTGGTCCCCTTTCGAACAACTAACTTAAACACTTTTACCTAACCATGACCCTTACATCACACATTAAAATTAATATTCATCCTCACTTTATTCATTATTTAATTATCTTAACTAAGCCAATTTCCACCTCACCTAGACACCTCACACCCCTAAACACCTCATTCTAAACCTTATTTTTAGTATCTATCTACTCAACATAACTAACTAAGACTTAGTTCACCCTAAAAATCAATGCCTATTATTCCTCTAACCACATTCCCGCTCATTAAAATATAACGTCTGTTTTGATCCACAAAAAATGGACAAACCTCACCCAAATGATTACAAGATCTGTCATTTTTAGTAAACCTAGGGAATCCCACCTTAACCGACGCCGGTCATCTTGAAACCGATGCTAGTCAACTAGGAACCATCGTTGGTTACCATTTATTCACTTTGGTAACCTTGTTTGAGAGGTTGGCCACATTCTCAAATTTCAATGAGAAAAAATAGATATGGGTACAAGAAAGAACCAAAGATCTTTCACACATCCAAGTAGTCATACCCAACATCAAGATAGATCTAGAGGTATCACTCTCATAGTAGCATTCCAAGAAGTACCACTATGGCACCAAGCTCCATCCCATCATCAATCATCACCACCACTCGGACCATTAGACTGTAACATCGGTAAGTGCATTTATCCCTATGTTATTTCATCCTTGTTCTATTTAAAAAGTTTTTTTATCTTTGTTATCATTTTCCATTAGCATTCCCATTCCACCACTATTCCTTTTTTGTAAGCTCAACCATTTCTCCACCCACACCATAAAACCACCTATACCCAACTTCTACATATCTCTGAGTGTTCCTAAGATCCCCACATACCTCATACTCCCTCTGTCATCTTTGTTTGACCTCAAACCCCACAACCAAATCTTATTGAGTTTTTATAGCCGACTCTACCAAAGTTGGTTACTCATAACCGTCGTCGGTTCTTCCTAAACCATGATTGGTCATACCCGACCGACGTCGGTCTCTGTATTTGGGCACCCTATTAATAAAAAACCTAATAATCTTTATCCAAGTAACCTAAGTGACCCAGAACCTAAAATTGACCTATTCCAACACTTTGAACCCTTACCCTACCTTCGGATCTGATCATAACCTAACATGTTATATTGGATTTGATTATTATATTTAAACAAGATACCTAAATCATATCAACTATAGTAGGACCTTGTTTATTTACGTTATTTCTCACATTAAGTTATATTAAATAATGGATTGATAGCCATCTAGGAAGTATCACACTTCCCGGATCTAGCACTCACTAGGCAGTCCATTGTCATATATTATTTAACTCTTATTTTGTGGTCTTGTTTTCTATTTTAGGTAGTTCCTCCTAGCCAAAAGGAAGCTCTCATAGTCAGCATCGGATTGAGAAGTTAGAACACACACACAACCTTCAAACCAACCATCACAACATGTATTCCTCCTCATCCCATAACATTATTTGTTTCATCACATTCAAAACATAAAGAAAATGGTGAAACATTTTGGCATCCGGTGGGACCCTCATTTGTGGGTTCCCTTTCTTTTCATATAGGTTGCATCTTGTGTGTTTCCTTTCTAAATCGTTATTCACTAAATATTCTTCTCTAATAATCCTCTTTTTCTTTCTAATTTCTCTAAATGAAACATTTATTTTGGTGCATTTAAAAAGAATCATTCTTCTTGCTTTCTACATTTAGTGAAAGAGCACCCTCCTTCCTATTCATTATTTGCAACATCAAACATCACACTTTGATTTGGGTTTAAAACACTCACATTGCATTTCTTGTATGCTGCATTTAGCTCACAATAAAACTAAGGGAAACCTATATGCTGGAAGTCATGCCCAGCTGATGGTTGATGTAAAAGAATCATAGAAAGCACATTCTCTCTCTCTCTTGCCAAAATTACACAAAAATTTGAATATACACACCTTCTTAAATGACATCTTACATGGGAATGTCTGTCAATGATCACACAATCAGAGGATTGACAGGTAATCCCTAGCTGGTTATCTCTATCTAGTACCCCATCAGAGGAAGGACCCCCGCCATAACATAACCTAAAACCTCACCTTCTAGATCTCCTTCTTCATAGGATGCCTTCCCAACCAAAAATTATGTTATGAATACACACAGTCAGTTCTAAATAGTGTAAGATGAAAAAACATAAAGAAAAATCACTCTTAGGATCATATTTTTCTTATATTTCTTCTTGGCTTGCATTTTGAGGTGTGAGGCTACAATTCTACATTTTTCTTTTTCCTTGCACACTCCACCATCATAGTTGGAGTATTATGACTTTATCTGAGTGTGTCAAGGCCCCATCTTCTCATTCTCATATTCCTAAGTTTGATTCTTCACCTAATTTAATTCACAAAACCCAATTTTCTTCATTCTCTCTAAATTTCATGTAATAGGCATTGGTTCAAAGCGATCGTTGTCAATTTTTTCTAATCGTCATCGATAAAACCATTACCATTGTGGGCTTTGTGATTTTGGGTATTTTTCTAGGACAGTCTTCATTCACTCATTCTGTTATGATTTTGGCCCTTAGGGCACCAACATTATTCTCCTCTGTTGGTATTACTGTCATATAAAACTACTTCCTTGCACATTCATCAGTCCTGTTTCACTTTCTGAAATTGATATTTTTCCACGATATGTCGGCATCGGTTTCGTGAGTGACATCGATTCCCCATTAACCATCACCGATTATTTGGACCATCTTCGGTGTCGTGTGTTTATTTTCAAAATATAAACCTTGACTAAATTCACCCTCCCAACCTCATTTTTCTTTGTTCCTACTATTTTCTATGTCATTTATAGAATATAGTCTTACCAGGTCAACACTTATTCACATGGTGTTGACTTGCAACCAAACTAACACTCTTATATTCCACGTTAGCCATCAACCACTCCCACCTAGTCCCTCACCACCTTCTATCCTATCACCCATGGATCCGACTCCACCTATCACCATTTCTACAAGCAACGAGGAGTTTGCGCGACTCCTCAATCAGAATCCCACAACCTTACAATTATATCTTTCCCACTCATCCACTCAAGATTCCTCAGGTCAGTTGATATATGGCATGCCCGTATCCATCTCTCCTACCCTTTTCCCACTTCTGCATCAGCCCCTACTATTTCGGTGTTACCCTTCCTAATTTTTCCCCGGTGGTTTCATAGCTAGGCCCCACATCTCTGCTATGACCACTACATCTGTAACATTTGTCACACCCATAGTATTGGTTGTTCCTTCATCGACCACCTAGAGCATAATCCCATCCACACCCATTATCTCACATATACCAATTACAACACAACCACCCATGGTGTCGGTGACCCCTACCCCATTCTAGAATCTTTTCTCTATATCCATAGTCTCGCCCCCAATACTACTAGGTTTACTTTGACTATCCCACCTATACATATTATCAACAACCCCCTATCTCATCCATCATTCATTCTAGGTATATGCCCTCCATGTCATTCCCCATTCTCAACCTTCCTATTTGGCATCACCATACACTGGAATGCCACCCACATCACATGTTCAACACCAACCCTCTTACACCACAGGAGGCACCCTTCTATCATAACCTACCAATGACCTCATCAAGTTAATGATGGAAAGGATGTAGACATTAGAAGCATCGGTTTCCGGATCACAAATTCCCTCACCTACGATGAAATCTATAATGATCCCATTCATCCATCCATTCCTATTTTCCCATACCTTGTACATTGGGAAATGCCAAAATTCAACCGCTTCAATAGTAAAGAAGACCATAACAACATTTTGGTCCATCAAACATGGGTGTTACCTGATTTCCCATGATGACACTTTACTCCTATGGAACTCCCGATGTCCCGACAAGACCTACATTATACCGGTACAATGGGCTAACCAAAAATTCCATCTACTCATTTAATCAAGTAGCCCAAGCCTTCTTATACCACTTCTCAATCAACATTGTCAAGAAAGTCACCATGACTGATCTCTATTCCACTCGATAGTATGATGACCAGTCTATTGCTGACTTTGTTCTCATTGGCATAGCCTAATTAACCAGCCCATGTTCCAATTACCCCAAACTAAGCTCATAGAGTTATTTACTAGGATTGTACTAGACACATTTCACCAACCTTGCAAGTGTAGACCTTCTGCACCTTTGATGAGGCATTCACCATGGCACAAAAATAGGAGATTTATGCTATCAAAGAGAAGAAAATTCAGCTACGTAACAAAAATACCGTGTTAAAATCAGATGATGCTTCTTCATCTTTGAAACCCCAAAACAACTATTCAAAATCCATAGGATCTGCCAATGCCGTGGTTCTCAAGGCTAGACCCTCTCACCCATCAAACCAAGCCAAACCTTCTTCTAATCTCTCCTGTCCAAACTTTCCAGTTCAGACAAGAAAAATGAAAGTACACCCTAATAGGGGAACCATATTCTTCTGTTTTGGAAAAGATTATTAAGGCTAGTGCCATTACCCTTCCACATATAAAACCACACATTGTTTTGACCTTGATTGCCCCACGCCCACGTGGTATAAAACATGTTATCATCGTGTCAAAGGTCTTAGTGATGGTAACTACATCACCTTTCAAGAATATCATTCAAGAAATGTTAGATAACAAAGATGTAGTCTTGGATAACCCAAATGCACGAGTCAAAAAACCTACATATCTTCAAAAACCATTCCCTAATCATGCCCCATCTTCCACCCAAACTAGTGATGCTTTAACCAATGATAATAATGTCCATGAGGTCCACACTATTTTTGATGACACACCGGTTGATTCTCAATCTCTCCTATTCCTTCCATAGATGAAATCCTAGCCCAAACTCCCCTACCTAGACAAGAACCTATTTCATCTACTCCTCCACCCACAGAGGAACCCCCTTCATTTTCTCCTTCACCCATGAAAGAGCCCATAATTAGCACTCTACCTCTTTCCTCTCAAATTACTAAGCAGTCGTTAGTAGCACCTCTCCTACTCATAGGGGACACATGTCCACTCTATACACATCGAAAGGAGATTCTACCTCATATTTCCCATCATCTCCTTTACCCATAGAGGATCTGTAGAAACACCATTTCCTTTAGGTGACCATTCTCCATCGGCCTTCCAAGATCCTGTGACTGATTTGACTCTCTTACCCACATATTTTAAAGCTAACCATTTCCCTGTTTCTCAAACATATTTTACTGAGGGGATTGCTTCTCGATCCACATCGACCCTACTTATAAAAACTTTTTCACGCTTGGATGATCTCTTGGATTATGTTGATAGAGCCTTGCTTTAGGGATGTCTTCTACTTCCTGCTTCAACCCAAATGCAATTGTCACTCACTAACACCTCCACAATTTATCCAAAAGTGTTTCAATAAACCAAACCAAACATAACCATGTCTATTGGGACACCTTCTATGTCATTACCCATAACCCAACACACACCTCGGCCATAACCCAATGCACACCTATACCCAAACACCTTCTCACACCTATATCATCTCCCTTACCTAAACCCATTATTACCTTAGGGGTCGTACCAATATTGAACCTTACTCATCCACCCATCAAATTAGATTTAGCCACATCTTCCCAAACCAATACTAAACTCATTCCTATGCCTAAAAGGAAGACCCAACCTACTAGGCCTCATACACTAACCTCGCCTACCACACTGTTGTCACCTTCACCCCCGTCCATCCTAGGATCTCACCTCTCAACCTTGGCCAAGAAAACTTCCTCCATTAGTAAACCAAGAATGCAATAGCCCACCTCCTCATCACATAGTGCTCTAATTTACCCAAGAGATCCACATAACCCCCGCCATCACCCATGACCTTCTTACCACCCATACCACCACTACCTTCCATAACTTCTTCACTACCCATGACACTCTCCTCTCTTCCACTCGCACCTTCCATGTGATCTCTTCCAAGTGACCACTACTGTACCTCGATTATCCATGTATGGGTAACTCACCTCCTTCCACTATCTTCATTTCCATCTATGTCACATACTCTTTCCTCACCTCTACATAAAAAAGTACATCAGAAATTGAAAGGCCCAATGCCCTCGCATCAAGCGCTTAGACCTCGTGTTCCCCATTACTAGTTCATCCATTGCTCCTTTACCCAAGAAGGGGTAAGCCAATCCTAAGATGGTACCACTCCACAAACCGATGGTCCACCTAACCCTCTTCAAGACCCCTCACTGTGACACCTCTCACGTCGTAGTCACCGTTATTCCACCCAAACCCACACTCACCTCACATTGTGATCCATTAGGCGGGTCGTATGCCATTATCCTAACTAACCTCCTCGAGACCTTTGTCATCATATTACCACCTCTTAGACCTTATGAACCACTGAAACCCAAACCAAAAGGTTTGAAAAAACTAAATTTTTGCCTACCATTGTGTGTCGGGACATGATTTAGAGAACTATAAAGCTTTAAAAACCTCTCTTATCTAACTATGTCCTCCCGAAGAAAATTTTGATGATGATGATATTCTTGATGAGGACCCCATTCTACCTTCGCCAATCTCCCCAAATATTCTTCCATTACCTACTCAATGACTAGTATCTCCACCCCCACAACCCTTTTATCCACCCCCAAAATTTGAAATCAACATGGTCTGCATAAGAGAGCTCACCAAACCCCCACCTAAATGTCAGTGTGCTCTACTCATTTCACAAGGATCTTATCCACCGCTAGGATTTTTACCCTCATGTCATTATACCTTCCATGGCACACCCTCTCCATCCACCTCCCCTCATATTAACATGATCCACATTGCCACCCGCGCCTCAGAAAGACAAAGGAAAGGAAAAGGTATTTGGCCCATCAACCAACCTTGTACCAACATACTATTTGCACCCACACCTAAAGTCACCATTTCAAGTCCCACATATCCTATTTCGATGGGGTCACACACTACACAATGCTAAAAAATTGCACCAATCCTCCCTCAAAATGTCTTTATATGACTTCATCCATACCTCTGAGTCACATCGTCAAGCCCTCATGGAGGTCCTTTAATCTATTGAGGTTTTACCAAATGACCCCATGCCTGTAGCCTCCATCATTACCCCTCATCACGTAGCCTCTCTCACTAAGTTATTGCCTTCCTCTACACCTCCACCTACTCACCAAGTATCTGCCCTCATCTTTTCAGATGAAGAGATTACTCCCTTCTAGTTTGATGACCTTGATCCCACTCTTTTCATCTCTGTCTATATCGATAATATACGCATACGATGCATTATGATTGATGGTGGTGCTAGTATTAACATCATATCCTCCCATGCATACAACCAAATGTGCATACCTACCAATTACATGCATGGTAACCTAGTTATGTTGCGCTCCTTCAATGACGCCATGACCTCTCTACGGGTACTTGTCATTCTCTATGTGTGTAGGTCCCCACACTATCTCAAAACTATTATATGTATTAGAATGGAGTTCTAGTATAATGTTTTACTTGTTTGACCTTAGATCATCGCCATGGGTTATGTCCTTCAATTTACACCCATTGCCTCAAATTTGAACACGAAGGACATACCTACACCATCCTTCACGACCCATCACCTTTCAAGACTTGTAACATGTTGTACCAGCCTAATGATGTACTTTATCTAGTCAAGGCATCTATCCCTATCCCCACTTCACCTTCACCCACAATCCCATCCACTAAGTCTTCCATAACCTCTCTCACATTTAATGCTGCTATTCACAATCATCATCGTAGCCTCTCTATAAATGACTCACTTGCTTCCCTAATCATTTAGCGAGTCATCTATCCTATTACCCAAATATCGACTATTGATCCCTTAGAAGGTGTTTTTCAACACCTCACTCTTAGGGAGTATTGCCTATATAATATCGACATGTTCCTCACTCCGCATGATAGTATGGGAACCTATGTCGACACCTTAGTTATAACTACTACGTAGGTGAGGTTTTCCTTATGGTCCTCCCCACCTTCACACTAATCTAAGATATGGGGACTTGATATTGCCACTTATTCACCCGAACCTCCATCCCAAACATGACCATTTTCATCCAAATTACAATCCTTACTAACCGCCGCTTTGCTCACACTTTCCTTCACCGTTGCACATGGAAAGTATTTGGTTTCAGTTTTTATGAATAGGGTCATCATATTTATCATCTCATGTACCACCAGTAAACATAATGACCGTAGTGGCATTGGATTTGACACACCACCTCCCAAGAAGACTCATGTCGACCTCATTCGGGAAGACAAACCCTCTCTACCTTATTCACCCAAGTCACTAGCTTCACCCACGAAGTCCATAGATCCATAAACTATTCCTCCTAACTTTTTTTTCATAAAAACAATTTCCCTGGGACCTCTAACCTATCAACACATGATGGCGAGGGTCCCTCTTCTTTCCCATTCCTATACCCTAACATGATTGATGATGATATACCTTCTATTAATGTCATTCAATGTTAAGACGATGAGTCCATCCTCACCTACCTTGGTGTGGAAGATTCTTATATTCATCGGTCGTTACCTTCGAGACTCAAACCATGTTAACGCAATCGACCATTGAAATCAACATTAATACTCAAGATGACCCACACATTCTAAAGATATGCCAATCTTTAGATGCTACTAAGCAGAAGCTTTTACCTCTTTCCTTCGAGACCATAGCAAAATTTTGCTTGGTCTATGCCGATATGCCTCAGTATTGACCCAAAAATTATGGTCGAAACAATATCGTAACCATTCTACGATGCCAAACCCATCAAACAAAAGCTGTGGAAAATGCATGTTTGCATTACTCTTTCGGTCAAATAAGAGCTTCAACGCCTTCTCTCTTAGTTTCTTTCATCCTACCCATTGACTATCCACAATGGATTTCTACCATCATTTTTGTCACCAAGGTGACAGGGGATTTACATTTGCACGAAATTCCATGACCTCAACCTAGCTTGTTCCAAATATAATTTTCCTCTACCAGGAATTGACCAACTAGTTGATCTCACTACCATACCATAAAGTGTTATCACTCATGGATAGTTTCTTGACCCAATAAAATATTACTTCAGGAATATCAACACAAAATTCCTTCATCACCCCTGTGGGACCTTCGTATTGAGTCATGCCTTTTGGCCTTAAAAACGCCAATGCTACTTACCGGTGAGCCATGACTTACATCTTCCATGACATCATGCATCATATATTGGAAGATTATGGAGATGATATTCTTTCCAAATACAAACATCGAGCTAAACACTTGACCTTCCTTAAGGTTATCTTCGATTGCCTCATCTAGTATTGTGTTTGTCTTCAACCAAAGAAGTGTGTCTTTGTGATACTTTCGGGAAAACTCCTTGGTTTCATCATTTCTTTGCATGGCATAGAAGTCAATCTGTTAGAGTAAAGGCTATTATAGAAATGCCTCCGCCTATTAATCTCCATCAAATTTGAATCCTACAAGGTAAGTTGTAATCCATTCATTGTTTTATCTCACATGACTTTACATTTGCTCTCAACCATTTCATCATCTTATGAAGAAAGATGTTTTATTCAAATGGGATGATGAATTCCATAAAGCCTTTGAAGTCTTAAAACAATACCTTCTTCAACCACTAGTGATCATTCCTCCTAAGGATGACCAACCCTTTACCTATATATTTCTGCCATTGATCATTCTTTAGGTGCCATGCTCAAGCTCATCATGATGAGAAACATAGAGAGAAGATGGTTTATTACATAAGTCACACCCTTTTGGACTATGAAACTAGATATACCCATAGTAAAAATCTACTTAGCCTTACTTTTCGTCACCACCAAACTCCATCATTACCTCCTTAACCACAAAACCTTCATTATTACCAATACGACCCCTACACTCTATGTATGCCAAACCCTATCAACATCAATGTGTTGCACACGTTGGCTTATGCTTCTTACCAACCTCGACCTTGAATTCATTCATCAAAAGTCCATCAAAGGCCAAGATATGGTGACAACTAGAAGATGCACCTCTTTTTGGGAATCAACCATCTAACTTCAATTTCTCGGATGAACCCACTTACCAAATGACACTCTTCTTGATGGCTCCAAGTGTCATTGTGGAGGTGGGGCTTGTGTTGTCCTCATCCCTCTTGATGGTGAACATATGCCTTTATCTTTCAAAATGGCTTTTGATTTTACAAACAATATTTCCAAATACAAAGCACTCGTATTGGGTCTCAAGATGCTTATGCCCTAGATGTTAAGCCAATCAATATCTTTGATGATTCCCAACTAGTCATAAACCAAGTCGATGGTATATAACAATGTCGTAATGAGATCCTTCAAAAGTATAAACATCACATAGATATACTTATTGACCACATTTGACCGAATTACTGAACTTCAAACCACCCCACGTTCTAATAATAAATTGTATGGATACCATGGCCTACTTAGCTTCTCGGATACCCACTTCACTGCCGACTCTAAAATATTTTCACAATACAAAGGTTGTAATCAACCTCTTATTTACCTCGTGAGGTCTACTTGTCAAAACCATTACACCTGACCCACGTGACCTCGGTATAAGAAATTTGTGGACTATCTTTCTCTTTCCATTCTACCCACTAATCTCACTTGTAATGGACAACGTGCCTTTCTTAAAAGTGTTTCTCATTATGTCATCATGTGTGGTCTCCTTTATAAGCAAATTTGATGGTATTCTCTTACGATGCCTTACAAGTTATGAAATTTTCTACACCATCCGGGAAGTCCACGATGGAATTTGTGGAGGTCGATGGTTTAGATTTCACAAAATGATTTTTGCCTTGGCTATTATTGCCAACCCTAAAACATGATTTTTGTGACTATGTCAAATGTTGTGTGAAATTTAGAAACATGTTAATCTTCATCACACACCTAGTCATTCCTTGAAGGTTGCTGAGCCCTTTGGCCTTTCTCTCAATGGGGCTTGGATCTTATTGGCGAGATAAATCCCCATTCTTCACAATGCCATCAATGGATCATAACCACTCTGAATATTACACTAAATGGGTAGAAACATTCCCTCATTTCTAAAAATCGAGAAAATATGTGATTTTATCAACCATCACATCATTTGTCACTTTGATGCTCCTCACCATCTCATCATTGATAATGGAAAGTAATTCAAAAAAAAACCCTACGAAAGATTTGTGACACTTTTGGCATTCAAATTAGTTTCTTTTCACCTTATTACCCACAAAAAAATGGCTAAGTAGAATCAACCAATAAAACCTTGAACAAAATTCCTATGAAAGTAGTCAACGATACTGGAAATATTGGAATACGCACATTATTTTTACCTTGTGGGATTACCAAACTAGTATTTGCACTTTGAATGCCACCACACTTTCTCGGTCTATAGTGCGAGGTTGTGTTGCCTCTAGAAGTCAAGATTCCATCTCTTGCGTATCTCCCTACAACTTGACTCTAACACACCTAATTGACCTAACTATACCATGCCTACAAGACCTCGACTCAATCATGCTTAATTCATCTAGTTTCCATCACATACGTAAATAATAATAGATATTAAAATAAAAATCACCATCTCTATAAAAATCATCGAGAATCTGTGTGTCCATACATATGTGCATAGAAGCAAAATAAATATGCATGCCTCTCATATAAAATCTCAACATATTTGGTACATGCAGCTGGTATATGATCAATAATCTCAAAATCTCATGAACATCCTCACTATCTTCAACACATAGGCTGGTATATACCAAAAATACATTAAAAAAGGGAGGTATGTGTAACTATTAGGAATCCCTCCATCGGATATCCTCCATTCCTCTCTCACGGTCTCCTCCTACTCCTCTTCTCTGTGTGTAGTGTCCTGTAAAATCTCATCACCCACCATGGGCCTTGGCATGACCTCTACTGGTAATCACCTAGAGTTGGCCTCTATGAATTGATGGCCTGGCATGACTCTCACTGGTAATCACCTAGATGTCTCGTGAATTGGTGGCCTCACCCGACCATGTCTCGGGGCTCGATGAATCCCTATGCTCTCAACACTATGGGTGTTCGGCCTGGTCCTCTCACTCGAGGCCTCACTCGTGCTCTATACTATGCATAGGAAGGGACATCTATCCCTATAACCATATGGTGATCTTGATAATATTTGGCCTCTCGTAAGGCATACCTAAACATGGCCATGGGTACTTTTACGTGGTGGTGCCATCGGCCCTCGACCATATACTTGTATAGTGGGACCTTGTCCGTGCTGTCTATAAAATGGGACCCTCTCCTTGAGCCTATGTGGGTGCTTGTGTCTATACCTATGCCAAAAGGGCCACAATCTATGCTTGTCTGGTGGCCAACTAGCCCTATAAACCTGTAACATGTGCCTATAGGTTGGCCACCTATTCTTTATCTCCATCTCTGCCTTGTGTAGGTACTGTTCCTTACTACCTAGGCCTATAAGCTCGCTACTACTGTGCCGACAAGTGGCAACCTATGCCTCGACTGACCTGTCGGTTATCTTTGCACTATCCCCAACTATGTAACCAATGTTGCCACCTGCCTCTGTAGGGAATCTCTATGAAATGTGATGGTAGCCAAGTATGGTTGCCCAGCCTCGGTGGTACTACTTGTAGATGTTCTACCCACCACCTTTGTGTGTACCTATCTATAACTCTGAGCATCATCAATCCTCTAGTCTACTACATGATCCTCCTACCGCCTGTAGGAACTTTCGGATGTGGTAGAGGCATAAGCCTCTCCATGTCATCCCTCTATAATGTGGAAATGATGGAGGTACATCTTGTGGAAACGCTAAACTATCATTTAACCCTGTCATTAGGTATCATCTCATTTGCTCTCTGCATGGTGCCCCTCTATCCATCGAACAATTATATCTCTTATAACTCATTAGCCATCTATCTATATGATGGGAAGCGCACGTACGGCCTCTAAATGATGTCCACATCTGCAACCCCTCTAGTGTATGCTGTAACATGCTACATCGTGTGTAGCCCTAGTAGCTGGTGCTCTCCAACAACAGGTACCCATCACATGTAACCTACTCGAACTATGCCCACCTTGAATGCATTAGGTAAAGGCATTCCTAATGGATGCACACACATGATGTGCTCATATGCTTAGTAATGTAATAGGAACAAGCCACACAGTCTGAACCTCTAGTAGCCTCCCATATACTTATAACTCTCTATATAGTAGTTGCACTGGGAATGGTGGTGCCCATGCAAACCGGGTCCTATCCTCCATCATGTCATGAAAAACACCCATCAATGCCCATGGGAATCTCCCACCCTCTACATCTAGTAGTGCAAAGCAACAAAATGCCTCCATCATCAACACCACTAACCTCATCTCCTCTAGATGGGCCCGATACATATCTCCATAACTCATGTTGGCGCTATGGAACCTCAACTCTGCCAGCCCCTCACCGAACATTGTCAACATCAACTCCTTAGATGCCTCTGAGGAAATGGAATACACCTACATCCCTACTATTGACAGCCACATGATCCTATAAACATCCTCCAAGGTGACGGTCATCTCACCTATCAGAAAACAAAATGTGTTGATCACCGAATCCCATCTATCGATGAGGGTGACCATCAAACTTGGCTCCCGGACTACATTCGGTAATGTCTAACTCCAATCAGACCAACCTATGCCACATGGCACCACTCCTCAGCTATCATGCTCTCCCCGTAACGCTAATAACAATTGTGGTACCCTATCACACATTTGTAACTTATCCCTCGCCTACATCCAAAAAAACCATAACATCATTAGAACTCGACCATGCTCCACTTCACCCTTGAACCCCAACCTATTCCCCACCCCCACCTACTCGTGACCTATCTCCCCACCCCAACCCTAACAACTACCATTCCCCCATCTCAATTTCACACCCCTCGACTCATACCTATTCACACCTCTTACCCAAGTTATTTTCCATCAACAATATCTCTCTATCTCATGACCTATCTCATCCCCTGGCCTATTTTTCCCTAATGTCGACCGACATCAGTTTCTCTTAACTAGTACCGGTCTCCCAAAACTAGCATCGGTCACCTCATTCATGATTGATGCCGCTAACTCCCACCAACACCAACTAATGCCCAATGATGTCGGTCACTTTTGCGACACAAAATCCATAAAAACCTACTCATTTTTCTCAAAAAATTCACCATTCCTCCCTAACTACCCACCCATTCCTACCCAAATCTCCCCTCCACCCATACCCACCCCCTTAACCTAAATCAACCTTCCTACCCTTCCTATTTCACCCATTTTCTTCTAAATTTCAATTTACTTTTCCCCCAAAAACCATTTTACCCTAACCTGATTTCTAGAAATCAATCTACCTAACCACACATAGAACAAGGTTGAATCTTATCTCTTCACAATGCCATCTCCATGGGGGTATGTTGGGCTGCTACATTGGTGGCCCACCGAACCTTCTCCCACCTATGCTATGCCTAAATCACAAAATCCACTCTTCTACTACAACCAATAAAATCAATTCCTATAAGCTCGTGGACCCGTCTCCTCGCTCCTCTCACCAACTCCTACTCCCCACCTTTCAATTGAGTTATAATGCTCATTCATTCTCTCTTAGAAAATGTATGAAAATTTAAATGGCTTTGTCATTTTCTCCAAAGTCACAACACAACAATGATTCCATAAAATATAAAATTTTTGTTTTATAAACCCAACACAACCTGACCGACGATGGTCATATTTGTGCCCTAGCCAACCGATGTCGGTCACCCTATAACCGACATCAGTCAACCCTTATCACTATTTGGCCTTGCTAAGCTTCCTTTTTCCTGTAACCATTACTGATAACACCCCTTTCCTCAGCTGAACACCTATTGAACCATACCTACAAGCTCAACCTACCCCTACAGTTCCTTTGTTATGTCTTAGGAGTTGTTATTTTACCTATACCTTGGCCTTACTCGTGCCATGACCTATTTACTGAACTTGGCCTACTTGGTGTGACCATTGACCTTATGTACTCGCTATACCTTGTGATGTTGTTACCTATGTTGTTTTAGCCTACCAACCATTAATTTTCTATTTCCGTGTTGTTTATCTGACGACCAAACCTTTGGTGTACCGATACATACCTAAACATTCTTACACATGACCTACGTTTTGTTTCAAGACCATAACCTATACCTTGGATACTGAATCACCTCACCCTTATTTGGATAAACCTATTAACCTTGGATAATGTAGACTTTTCAAGCACTTCAACCCGGTACCATGTTGTAATCTATATGTGTGCATGTGTTTTATTGTCATTACCCATGACCCAATTTTGACCATGACCTACTACCCTTACCATCAATATCAAACCTTCCCCCTACACATGCCCCAATGATGATACAGTCACCTCGCATAAGGTGTTCAAAATCCAAGAAAGCTCACAAGTATATGTTAGCATCCCAAATCTTTATCCATTTAAGCTTTGTGTACTTCACTTTATATCCTCCTTTATTTTTCTAAGCTTTTTGACCTTAGTGATGAAAACCGCCACCGCTAGGGTGGTGGTCTCGTGATCACCGCCCTGCCAGGGGTGGTGGTCCTATAACCGCCACCCGCCTGTGGGTGGTGGTCCTTCACGCATTTTCCAACACGTTCTTTTGATCATGACTTGCATAATTTTTCAACTTTCACCAGCTTTTCTCAACCGCCTTAGCTCGTATTAATGTTTTATGTTCCCTGGAATAGTGTTTCTTCATTGTTTAATGGTAAAAGAGTTCTAATAGGAATTACCTTTGGGTGAATGTGAAATCTATAAATAGCCAACTTGTTTTCAAGCAAATGGCCCCTCAACTTCTCATTTCCATTGTTTAGTCTTTCAATTTCTTGTTTAGAACTCATTTTGTTTTCATGTTTGCATCCATGCTAGTTTTCCTTTGCTATTGGAAGCCATTCGATCTTCTTGCTTCAGTCTTGTTCATTGTTGTTCATACAAATTAGTTTAGAGCAGAGTAGTGTCATTTGTAGATTGAATCCATTAGAGTTGTAGGTTGTGTTCTTCACAGAAGGTAGATTCTAGAATCTCGGTACACTTGTGTTGTATTCCCACAATAAATCCCGCTAGGAATTACATACGCCAAGCTCTGTCACTTGCGCTATGTCCCTCTCCTACTCACATTATATTCGGTCTATATCCAAAGCTGCCATTGTTCAAAATACCTTTTTTTATTGATGCTAGCATATACACGCTCTTCTGGACTCACGTGAACATGAAGGAATGAGGAGATCATTCTGAGGGGACAAAATCATACACTACTGGATTCACCACTGTTATGCAAATTCCTAGGTTTTATCTGTCAAAGTTCTAGTTAAAACATATCAAATAGAGTAGTGAAATATTTCATTTCAGTTAAGTTTCATTTTTGATATTGCTAGGAAGCTGTGGGGATTGATAGTTTCTGAGAAACTATGATTCATTCCTCACTTCTGAGGTAGGATCGAGAATCTTTCAATTAAGTTAATCAACTATCTAGTTATTTAGGATAAACTCACAACTGCATATGCAAAGTAGCTACACCTGGGCTACCTTGCTTGTTTTAATTTTGTTATTAGATTAGTTGTCATTTTCTGAATATATTAGATTAGTTTCTCTTTCAATTCTATTAAAATTCTATCAAAAATACAAAAAATAGAGGAATATATATATGTTGTAGATATATCTTGCATAATTAGTTTATTTCATTTCAGTTAGGTTTATATTGATCTTGTATGACAATCATGGGACCTAGGGAGCCCAGGGAATACGTTTTGAGCCAATCGTGCCTCAACCCAATCTTGTTGTAGCATTAACTGACATAGACCAAAATCTCAGAATTCAGTCTTCCTAAACAACAATAGACCTACAAGAAATCAACACACAACTAAGAGGATTAAACATAGAAGATGACAAAGCACACATGTTCTGGTCAAATCAGCCAAATTATAGACTGCCTTGATAGATATCCGTATGATTGTAGAAGGACCTGAAAGAGAGAAAACATTCGGTTGTGATCCACTAGTCCCACAGCCAGACGCAGGAGACCTCCTCGTTGATATAGACACTAGCTTATGTATCCAAGTTGCTAGAACACCTGTTAGGTACTCAAGAAAATCATGCAACTTCTAGTTCTAAACGTAGAGGCCGAAAAGGCATATGACTACTGGATACTCGGAATTAGGGGTTGACTCTTCATATGACCATAGGAGGTCCACAACAACCATGAACTTACGGTTGTGATCCACAGGTCCCACAACCCAATGGGCCTACAAATCAATCCAACATTGATGCTGGTTTGTGAACATTAGTGTTTAGGTCCTCTCCACTTCCACCAGACATCATCACACAACTATCATTATTAAACATAATAGCTAATCAAGCTAAAGATTTCTGGACTAGACCAGAGAATCATCCATAAAACACCAAAAGATCCATTACACATTTAGCCATTCATTTTCATGACCTTGTTGGGAGATATATACGAAGCACCCATAGGTCATCTTCCACGTATCCACAACCCATAGATCGGATCATGGTAGAGCTCGATATTGATTGGAGCCTTCGAGCAGCTATCCTCGCCAAATGATCTATCACACCGGTTCAGGTTAGGAGGGCCTTCTTTGCCTTAGATTTGTAGATCCCATTATTGCGTGTTGAAGACATAAGATTACCTAACTAGTTTATCTGCATCCCACGTGTATTCCATCCCCACCGGCTGTCTCTGCACATGACCTCGGGAGGTCGGGTGTGAGGAAGAGTTACTTGTAGATTCCCATGCTCGCATGTCACTTTTCCATTGTACAAAATTGGTGAACCCGACGTGAAACTTCCTACCTTCTAGTTCGGAGTCTTATTTCTACTTGTTCTTCCAATTAGTTTACTTTTCATCTTTTCCACCTCTTTAGCCTTCACATCAGCTTCACCAACAAAATTGGTGAACCTGACGTGACTCAAACTAATTTTCCTCTTTCTTTTCTTTTCTTTCATCCACCTTCACTCTTTCCCATTATTCTATGGGTATTCATATACCCCCGAATATGTCGGGATACGATGCATATGGCAGACCTCTCCTAGGTCTTGAAGCATACTACGATCAACTAAATAGACAACCATCACCCTCGCTCTCAGCATGGGGTGACAACTATTCAACTAACCAATTTTCAACACAAACTCCACCTCAAAGGACTAGATATAGTTCTTCTTTCCAAATAGAGGAGTTGGATTAGCTCACTCAAATGCAACAACCAGAGCCTTCAAGCTCAAACAATATGATGCTCACTGGAGAATCTGGTTCATCTCCTCGGGTGTTGCTTAGACCACAAATTAGTAGACAGTCAGATCCATATCTATTTTTAGATGACGAATACTTAGCACGTTATGCTAGGAGTGAACAATGCTCTCAAAATATGTACCCACCTATAGGAGGTTTGCAAACACAACCCGAGGTCTCATTCCAAGAAAACACCCCCATTCCTCCACCTATAGGAAATGCCCTTGGTGAAACTTGGTAGGGCACCGATCAATTCATAGTAGGGTACCATATGCCTATACAACCTCAAGATATACAACAAACACCACTAAGGAAAAATACCGTGTCTTCACCAAACGAGGTCATCTCAGCCTTAGTTGAGAAGGTTAGAGGGTTGGAACTTGCTCAAGCAAGTCAAAATTCATAGTTCATGCAAGCAGGAACTTCCAATCCTCCACATCATCCTAGCCAAGTAGACCTCCTCACAGGAATAGGCACGTTGGGCATGCCTCCAATATTCACAACAAAAATGCCAACTAGAACACATTTTCTAACGCCACTCTAGTTGAAAATATAATACCTCCCGGTTTAGTACAAAACAATCCATTCCTGAGCAATGCTCCTCCATACTTAAACATGTATTCCAAATCACCACAGGGAGATATGTTCTCTTCTCCCAGCATGTTCACTCAACCACAGGGATTTCCTTATGCCCCTGCAAATACATATGCTACGCCATATCAACAACCCATTCCACCTCCACCCCCTCAGCAAGCACCATCAATGGTGAAACCTATGCGATAGGGACTTATTCAGAATATTTGAAAGAACCTTTAGACTTCACTATACGAAGTGTCATGCTTCCAAGACCTCTCCCGATCTACCCAAGTACAAAGGAGAGGGAGACCCGAATGCACATATTAAGGCCTATGCCATAGCCATTCGAGAACTACTCCCTTGGGATGGAGTTGTTGCTAAAATATTCCCCAAAACTTTAGAGGGTATCACCCTCGATTGGTATTACAGAATACCTGAAGCCTCAATACATTCATTTAAACAACTCATTTTAGAGTTCATCAAGGTGTTCGACATGAACAAATTGTTGAGAATAAGAATCAGGGAATTCTTGCATATTAAACAAGAACACAATGAATATGTTGCTCATTTCATCCAAAGATGGCGTATAGTCCTCTATTCTTCAGCAAGCGCTCCAAACATGGATCAGATGGAACTATGTGATTTATTCCTTCATTCTCTCAGCAGAGAGATAAAGGAAGAAGTCCAAAAGTTCCCACTAAGAACTTATGATGAAGTGCTCGAGAGTGCTCTCCGAATAGATCAAGCTGCAATAGATAGCGGTCGCAAGACATATGGAACAAATGGGAGGTTAATCATCCCCAACCAAAACACTACGACTTATCCTACTACCACAAATGCCAATCAAGGACCTAAAATCCTTAACAAAAACCGTGGAGTGACAATAGATGGAGTGACTGACCAAAAAAAAAAGCAAACGTTGTAAATGTTCCACCACCAGTTAACAATCAACGAAACAACAATTTTACCCCAACAATCAATGCGGTGGATTTTAATCATCCCCAATGACAACAACAACAACAACAACAATGACAGATCTAGACACAGGGTCCAAGTCAAAACTCAACTGGATATCAAAACCAAAACCAAAGACAACAAACACAAAACTTTAATCCTAATAGTCAATAGTTTAATCAAGAGTTTTGGACCACAACACGTGCCAAACCAACAACCTAGGAGTTATAATCCCAACTCGTATTGTGGTTTCCACAAAATTTGAGGCCATGACACTAGGACTTGCCGTGATTACAATAAGTTCATGCAACATTTTCCAGAAGAACAAAGACAACTCTTCATAGATATGTTCTTAATAGATTCTGTGACACCTATGCCAAATACTTTCACAGGGGTAGTTTCCCCTCAAAACGCACCTCTTAAGATCTTCAATGATCCACTTCCAAATCACAATAACAATAATAAATTAAATCCAAATGGGATGAACAAAGGTGTAATGATAGGAAATAATGATCATGAAGCCTCAACTTCACTAAATCCACTGTCGCACCACAATTAGGAAATCAGCCACGAACCAAGATAGTTGGTCTAGTGGAGTTAGATACTGAGCTGCACGTAGAAGCCATAACAAGAACATGAGAATATTCTTCTCAACCAAATCCAATCTATCCACTAGAGCTAGATAACATTCAACAAACGTTGGTAAAACCCATAGGTGCTTATGATTTAATTAATGACTTAACAAAGACCTTCTCTCACATCTCCTTTTTGGACTTATTGAAAAACTCTCCTACCCATAGGGCTGCTCTTTTAGAAGCACTAGGTCTAGGTCATTTAATTAACATCACTCCACCTCCCAAAACACAAGTAAACCATATAGACTTTGATATCCACCCTCCAGGGCAGCCAAGATAGGGATACCGAGTTTATATTCGACATAAACAAAATGCCAACAGATGCTGAAATTACACGTAGAGGTGATCCGACCTTGCATTTATAGGTGTGGGTTTACAATAATTACGTTAAATGTGCAATGGTTGATGATGGGGCAGCAAGTTAACATTGTCCCCTTCTCTTTCCTTCAAAAGCTAGGATATGGAGAAACAAATTGTTCCACAACAAGAAATACGCTAAGAGGTTATGATAGCCTTAAAGCTACTTCAATTGGGACTATAATACTACCAGTCACCTTAGGACCCAAGACAATCCTCACCGAGTTTTATATCATAGATCGGGAAACCAACTATAATATGATCCTCGGTCGACCATGGATACATCGCATGAAAGCAATCCCTTCTACGTTATTCCAGGAAATAAGATTCTTACACCTAGGAAAGATATTCATAGCAAAAGGTGACCCAAAACCATTCGACATACACCTAGTAGACCTAAAGAAAAGACCAGGCATTCACTCTGAGTTTGAACTCCCAACAAACCAACTTAACAAACCAATCGACTCAAAACGGAAGAAAAATTAATACCTACAATGAACTAGAAATTACGAACCTAGTCAAGGGCATCCCAGCCCTCAAGGATGAAGCTAACATTGTAGAAACAAGTGTCATTAGGAACTACTACAAAAATTGTCGAGTTACTGGAACAAGATCTACCAATTTTCCTACCATTTGATTCCACATAGGTATGGGATGTACCCTAGGAGTTGGTTCTCTTCCAGCAGAGGAACTTTGCATGGTAGAAGTAACCAAAAGAAGAAACAGATGCAAAGAATGTCCCAACATCCATTTTTCCTAGTAAATATTGGACTCTCCACTTCGATGGAGCTAGATGTCACTATGGAGCGGGGTAGGTGTGATCTTTACTTCTCCTGAGGGAAAGATCCTACCTTTTTCTTTTAAATTAAACTTTGAATGTACAAACAATGGTGTTGAGTATGAAGCCCTCCTCCTTGGCCTCCTCATAGCCAAAAGGATTGGTGTTAATGACATCAGAGTGTTAGGAGACTCACAATTAGTTGCAAACCAAGTCTCTGAAGTATATGAGACTAGAGCTGAGCACTTACAACTCTATAAAACATGGTATTAGATCTAAGCAAAGGATTCAACTTCATATCCATTGAGGCAATCCCACGAGAACAGAACCTTCTCGCAGATTCAATAGCAACCTCAGCTTCACATGTTTTACCCCAAGTAATGAGTTGGAAGATACAAGTTTCAAGGTATCACTTCATACTGAACCATTGGTGAAGAAAATGTCAACAAACCCTCTTCTAACACATACAACTGAGAATGAATCTTCTATCTTACATCATGTTGACAGTGATAAAGTCACTCTCGAATATCTAAATGCCTATGCAGAGCTACACCTTGCTCACCCTATAGTTGATCTTTCCCTAATACCACACTCCTCTTCCTACTTTGGAAATCCCATGGTAGAGTCTCCTCCACAGAAGGATCTCGATATCTATGAGATAGAAAATGGAGAAAGCTTGGAACTACCTCCAGCCCCACCTGAATTTGAAGAAGGTAACACTTCTTTGATAGAAGAAACCATTGACATAAACATTGGAATGGAGGAAGAACCAAGAATTTTGAAGTTAGGATCCTCGCTAACTCGGAAGAAATAGAAATACACACCCAAATCCTCAAAGAACATCAAAAGGATTTTGCATTTAATTATAAAGAAATGATAGGTATCACACCACAAGTTGTGGTACATAATCTTGTCACTAAACCAGATGTGAAGCCAATTAAACAGAAGTCAAGACCAATGAAGCCAAAAGTGGCTCTCATGGTAAAAGAGGAAGTAATAAAACTTCTCCAAGTAGGATTCATCAAGCCCATTGACTATTCACAATGGGTGTCTAATATCATTCCCATCCTAAAAAAGAATGGGAAGATACACATTTGTATAGACTTTTGGGATATTAACAAAGCTTGTCCCAAGGATGATTTCCCATTACCATCCATTGACGTTATCATTGATGCAACAACTAGATTTGAACTATTGTCCCTCATGGATGGGTTCTCAGGGTACAATCAGATTAAAATATCTAAACAAGATCAAGCCAAAACCACATTTATAACTCCCTGGGGAACTTATTGTTATGTTGTCATGCCATTTGGTCTTAAGAACACCGGCGCTATGTATCAGTGGGAAATGACTTATATATTCCATGATCTTATCCATAAAATTGTGGAATCATATGTGGATGACTTGTTGGCCAAGGCCAAGAAATGTTGTGATCATCCGGAAGTGCTCCGTATCATCCTCTCATGACTAATTGAGTATGGTGTCACATTAAACCCAGAGAAGTGCATTTTGGTGTAACAGGAGGAAAACTTCTAGGATACATTATATCTTCATGAGGGATTGATGTTGATCCGGCCAAAATACGGGTTGTTCTCGAAATGATCCCACCTTCGGATGAGTCTGGAATCAGGTCATTTCTTGGGAAACTCGGTGCAATCGAAGGTTCATCCCAGATTTAAGCTTTTCCATTCATCCAATCAACAATCTACTCAAGAAAGATTATAGTATCGATTGGACTGAAGATTGCAATGAGGCCTTCAAAGTAGTTAAGTGCTTCTTGTTGTCACCACCCACGCTAATGCCTCCCAAGCCTAGACCACCCTTTGATCCTATACTCACGAGCCACTCATGTCTCGTTGGCCTGCATGCTGGCTCAAGAAGATGATGATAAATGAGAATGTGTGATCTATTTCATTAGCCAAACGTTGCTTGATTATGAAACATGTTACACATAGGAAGAGAGAGAATGCCTTGCCATAATTTTTGCAACAAAATGTTTGAGACATTACATGTTAAACTAGGAAACAAGGGTCATTGTAAAGACAGACCATTTACGAACATTTCTCACACAAGGATCTTTATCTAAAAAAGTTGGCCGTTTCATAACCCTAATGGGAGAATTTGAGTTAACATTCGTAAACCAAAAGTTTGTTAAAGGAAAAATCATTACAGACTGGTTAGCTGACAATCCACTAGATGGAGGTGAGCTGGTAGATCTAGACTTTCCCGATGAATGTGTATACTTTGTCAAAACCAGACCCCCCATTTCTACATGTCCCTGGTATACTGATATCATCAATTTTATCATGGACCATACATACCTGGAAAGTGCCACGTCACAACAAAGAAGGTGGTTACGCATTATTACCACTAAATATGTTGTTTTAGACCAAGTGCTCTATCGTAGAGCCTTCGACGACATGCTTCTAAGATGCGTCGACATAGAAGAATCCAAGAGGATTCTTCATGAATCCCATAGTGGGATATGTGGGGGCCACTTCGGTGGTCATGCCACCACTCACAAAATACATCGGATGGGCTATTTTTGGCCCACTCTCAAACATGACGTAGTGGAATTTATACGTAAATGCCACAAATGTCAAGAATTCTCTCACGAGATTCACATGCCAACACAATCCCTGCAACCAATAGTGACTCGTGGCCCTTCTCCACTTGGGGTCTAGACTTAATAGGGAAATTTCTCTCCTCATCAACCGATGGCCATAATTTTATAATCACAACCATGGAATATTTTACCAAATGGGTGGAGGCCATGCCTCTCACCACCGTACCAAGTTCGGTGATTGCCAAATTCATTTTGAACCAAATTATCTGCAGGTATGGTGTCCCACAAGTCATTATCTCAGATAATGGCATGTCCTTTAAGAATGATGAGGTTCGTGAGTTATGTAGCAAGTTCAAGATAAACCATCACATGCCTCTCTTTACTACCCTCAAGCCAATGGGCAAGCTGAAGTGACAAACAAAACATTGAAAGCTATTCTCCTCAAAATAGTAAAGGAAAACAAATGAGATTGGCATTTAAAATTATATCCGGCCTTGTGGGCCCACCGAACCTCAATAAGAACACCAACAGGAGCAACTCCTTTCTCACTGGTATTCGGAGCAGAAGTAGTTCTCCCACTTGAGGTTGAAATACCCAGTCTCCGCATCTCATTACAAGGGATTCTGGATGAAGAAGCTTATAGGGAGGCATGCCTCTCTCAACTAGAAAGCCTTGACGAGGCCAAGTTAAATGCCGAACAATGGCACAGAGCCTATGTTGACCGGATGTGCCGGTAGTATAACAAAAAGTCTATGAGTGAGAAATATATGAAGGAGATCTAGTTCTAAGACTAGACAATCGGATCGATAAGAAAACCGGTGAAGGAAGAAAGTTCGCCCAAATGGTTGGGCCCATACCGAGTCATGAAGGACTATGGAAATGGTGCGTATCTCTTGTGCACACTAGAAGGTGAGGAATTTGGTGAAACTATCAATTCCTTGCACCTTAAGTAGTTTTACGCATAAAATGTCAAAGTCATTGCTAGTACATTATAGCTACCTACATTGCATTAGTCTTTTAGCTGCTTCATTCTGTCCATTTCGTAAAAATGATAGTTCAGGAGCTTACTCTTAAAAAAAATGTTACAAATTTCTGAAGATATTGGCAAAAATATTCATATCACATCTCTTCAAACATCATCAAATATTTTCAAATCTTCTCATCAATTTTGACAGACAAACATTGATGGAAACCATACCAAGACCTGCATACTTGGCTTTTTCTTTCTTTCTACTAGGTAAAGTTGTCCTTGCCTATGGTCTATTCTGGAAGCTTCTTGGTGTCACATCTATCCCTCTTAAAATCTCTTGGAATGAAAGGATATCCTAAAGTCTTAGATCAGAAATGTCAAATGAAATCAAAAGCACCAAGCAAACAAAATATTTTATTTTACACACTTCTTTGCCCCATCAACCTTCGGTGATAAGCCCACATCTCTTACTGGTGATGTGAGGTTGGGAAAGGAAAGAAGTGCCCTTACTCACCTATATCTTGCCTTTGGTGACAAACCCATGCTTCTTACTAGTAGCGTGAGGCGGGGTGTGGGGGGTCCAGTCACACAAACTAACAAATCTTGGTATGCTAAAAACACAAGTCAAATTATGTTAAGAGAAAGAAAATATCCAAACATCCAAATTCCAAAGAGATCAAATCCTCAAAACCAGATTTTGTCAACCAAGTTGCCATTTATGAATCTAAGTCTAGATAAACTGAAAAGTAAGTGGCCTTCTAAGCTTGGTAGTAGTTTTGAGTAGGGTGGGTGTGTAGGTCCAAATTTGGTTCTTGTTCTTGGTTTGTCTATCTCTCATCATTCCATTCAATCAAACTCATACAACTTGTGCCCTTCCTAATTCTTGGTGTTGAGCCCTCGTGTCTTACTAGTTGCGTGGATTTGGGATTGGGGCAAGTTCATCTCTTTATCACTATGCATTCATCACATTTTTCCAATATAAGAAGGAATTACAAACATTTCCCAAAGAGTTCAAAAGTTCAGTACTACCATATGTTAGTATCATCTCATATCAACACGCAAAAACATATAAAGTAAAACATTCTATTTACTATCATTTGTTGTCCATTGCATACATTCTGGAAACATGAAAAGCAAATATTAAAAACATCTAAAAACACATTTAGAAAATGAGTCACAAAATTCAAGATACCAAGAGTCTAGATCCAAAAATATATATATATATATATATATATATAAATCAGGTTTCATATACAATGCCATCATGCACTAGGCATGGTCAAAAATGCTCAATGAGCCCAAAAAAGTACAAAAATACTCGTATAAACAACCTAACAAAGGTCACTACAAAAAGAGCCAAGTGGCCTCTCAATCCCTATGGGATCCCTCTCGAAGGCACATGATCACATCTAGGACTCTGGCTACACCGGCGCTCTGAGTGCACTGAGGGCTCACGGTCCCGAATAGTAGTCTGTAGCCTCTGCTATGAGAGTGGCTCCTCCTCATCAGGCACTCTGCAGCCCTATACCCGGCTACCTCAGCATGGAGGGAAGTCACCATCTTGGCCACATGCCAGACAGGGGAAAAACATCAGTATGCCTACTACTGCTGAAGGCTCCCCTGCATCCATGGATAGCTCAGCATGAGTCTTCTCCGTGGGGAGCATCAGGGTGTCAGTACATACCCGGTGAATCAAGTCTCGCCACTCATCATAGTCTCTGCAAGCAAAGGAGAAAACAAATTAGAAAATAATCAAAAGGTGAAACCAAGGATGAACAAAAAGAGAGGTAGCAACTAAGGCAATTCTAGCTAAAATAAATATCAAAAGAAGAGTGACAACTCACTCGGATCTCTGGGCCTCCAAGAAGGATCTCTGGGATCCATGCCTACCACGGATGCCACCCACTGACTGGTGTCCCCCTCCTACATCTGGGGCAACATGGCATCCTACCATGGACTCATCCTCTCCACCTAGGTCCTGAGAAAGTAACTCCTCTGAGACTAGAGTCACCCTCTCCACGCTCTACTCTACCCTCTCAGCCTGTAGGATCTCCTGAGTGTCATGCCACTCGGGATCACTATCCTCTTCCCCACCCGACTCACTGATCTCCATGTCCTCGGTCTCCTCCTCCATCTCTCCCCCTGTGAACTCCTCAGACTCAGAGTCTATATCAATGGGGTCATCACTGCTATGGGCAGGACCGGCGGCAATCCAAAGTAAAGGTGCCTGAGGAGCACCGCTCTCTCTCGAGCGCGTACCACCCTGGCTGCAATAGGGATGCCAGAGTAACAATAGTCCAACCCCGGCCTCTAGGACCTCCCCTAGCCTCCCGAACTGATCTGAACACTGGCACCACTGGGGGAAGCATGTCAATGTAAGCAAGGCCGAACTGCTGAGGCACTCGATCAAAGGGGTGTGTCTCTACCTTCCCCGTCCTATCCACAAGCTGACCCTGTAGTAGAGCAGGAAATCAAAGTAAAGGTCTCCTCACCCCACAACCCGCCATGGCTTGATAAGGTGTGGCCTCCATATCCTCAGTAGTCAGGGAAGCAACTGGCTGGTGGGGTGCTCTAAGCACCATCATCTCTGTCCATCTAGCTACCCTCATGGCCGGGATCCTCCACCTCTACGCCTCCCATAAGGGATAATGCGCTCATAGACCCAACTCATAACTAAGGTCGGATGGCTCAGTGACTGTCCCTGTAATCGAACCACCCTGTATAAGTCGTGATAGGTGGTCCCAAGTATATCGGCTCCCCAGGCATAAATCGACCATGTGCCTCAATCTATGTGATGATGGGGGCCCAAAGAGAGAAAAGTATCCCCTCCCTTGTCCCCGATCAATCTCAAAGCAAGGATGCCCATAATGGCCTGATGGATCAGAGGGATGGGCAAGCCAGGAATAGAATGGACCTTCACCCCCTTCTTCGAACAGTGGAGACAACTGTGTCTCCCATATAGGTGGCCCACTGAGTCACCTGAGCTCTGGATACTGCTGTATCAAATGAAAGTCTCCTCCCAATAATCGGGACTCCCAAAATGTGGTAGACATCCTCTAGGGTGATAGTCCACTCACCCCTAACACCTGGAAATCGGAAGGTGTTCCGATCTGCATCCCAATAAGAAAATAAGTCACATAGTATGTGACTGGTAGGTGCAACGTGGGGGACCCATGCAATCCTCAATATACCTGCCCTCTGGAGAGTATCCTGCTCAGCCTGAGAGAGTGCATCTAACACTGCTGGAAGCCAATCACACTCCCTCTCTCGGCTCCATCTAATGTACTCTTCCTTCTTCTGCAAAACACCCAAAAACATGCAAAAAGAAGCAAGTTAGTGCCAAGATTACATTGGAAAAATCATTAAAGCAAGTAAGAATACTAAAAATGCAAAAATAAACTCAAACTAGTGTTGTTTTAACACTGTAGAGGACCGCCGCCCTGAGCAGGTGGTGGTTCCATAACCACCACCTTAAAAGGTGGTGGTCCTGTAAACCGCCACCCACTCGGGTGGAGGTGGTCCTGTCTCATGACTACAAATGGGTCACATGCCCTAAAAATGCTTAAAAATACAAAAATTGACCATTTTAGCTAAAACAAAAGCCTACCCATTAGTGTCCCCCTAAGAGACACATTTAAAACTGACATTTCTAAAAATAACCCCCCCACAACAAAGATTTCATCATTTTAACATTTTGGGTGCAAAAACGTTAAATCAAGAAGAACTAACTTGGGATCTCATGGGTCGAGGTTCTGCTCATGGAGGCATGATCGCTATCTCGATACGAATGTTTCGACTATACTCTCATTGAAAACCATCACCATGGGTCCCAGAGCTCAAAAACTATCAAATCAACACATGTACAAATGAATAGGAAAATGGCCCATTATATATATATATATATATATATATATATATATATGGTGTTTTGACTCATTTTGAATGCCCCTTTCATAGGTTTAGAGCGCCGATGGAGGTAAGTTCTCATCCCCACGCAAATGGTAAGTCCTCATTTCATACTAATTTAGTATTTATTTTTCGATTTATTTTATCTATCTGCACTTGAGTCCTCTTTCCATTTTGCAAGTAGTGGGAACTCGGATGGTGACATTTCGACACACAGGGTGTGTCAGGTATAATTTCTAGCTTCCCATTTTGGGACCACCATACTCGGACCCACCATTTTATGCCTCTTCATGGTTAAAACACTTCTCGAGGGGGAAATATGTACGTACCCAAAATTGTAGGGTACCGTACCACGAACGATGTTACACATGCCCCAATGATGATACAGGTCACCTCGCAAGGTGTTCAAAATCCAGAAAGCTCACAAGTATATGTTAGCATCCCAAGCATTTATCCAAGTTCCTTGTGCTTCACTTTATCCTCTGCCTTTCTTTTCTAAGCTTTTTGACCTTCAAGTGATGAAAAACTCGCCGGTTGTGAACGCCGCCCTACCAGGTGGCGGTCCCATAACCGCCACCCGCTCGGGGTGGCGGTCCTTCACGCATTTTCCAAAGCATGTTCTTTGATCGTGACTTGCATAATTTTTCAACTTTCACCAGCTTTTCTCAACCGCCTTAGCTCGTATTAATGTTTTATGTTCCCTGGAATAGTGTTTCTTCATTGTTTAATGGTAAAAGAGTTCTAATAGGAATTACCTTTGGGTGAATGTGAAATCTATAAATAGCCAGCTAGCTTGTTTTCAAGCAAATGGCCCCTCAACTTCTCATTTCCATTGTTTAGTCTTTCAATTTCTTTTTAGAACTCATTTTGTTTTCATGTTTGCATCCATGCTAGTTTTTTTCTTTTATTGGAAGCCATTCGATCTTCTTGCTCAGTCTTGTTCATTGTTGTTCATACAAATTAGTTTAGAGCAGAGTAGTGTCATTTATAGATTGAATCCATTAGAGTTACAGGTTGTGTTCTTCATAGAAGGTAGATTCTAGAATCTCTCGGTACACTTGTGTTGTATTCCCGCAATAAATCCCGCTAGGAATTACATACGCCAAGCTCTGTCACTTGCGTTGTCCCTCTCCTACTCGCATTATATTCGGTCTATATCCAAAGCTGCCATTGTTCAAAATACCTTTTTCTATGTTGATGCTAGCATATACACGCTCTTCTGGATTCACGTGAACATGAAGGAATGAGGAGATCATTCTGAGGGGACAAAATCATACACTACTGGATTCGCCACTATTCTATGCAAATTCTAGGTTTTATCTGTCAAAGTTCTAGTTAAAACATATCAAATAGAGTAGTGAAATATTTCATTTCAATTAAGTTTCATTTTGATATTCCCAGGAAGTTATGGGGATTGATAGTTTCTGAGAAACTATGATTCATTCCTCACTTCTGAGGTAGGATCGAGAATCTTTCAATTAAGTTAATCAACTATCTAGTTATTTAGGATAAACTCATAACGCACATGAAAAGTAGCTACACCGGCTACCTTGCTTGTTTTAATTTTGTTATTAGATTAGTTTTCATTTTCTAAATATATTAGATTAGTTTCTCTTTCAATTCTATTAAAATTCTATCAAAAATACAAAAATAGAGGAATATATATATATATATATATATATATATATATATTGTATAATAATTAGTTTATTTCATTTTAGTTAGGTTTATATTGATCTTGTATGACAATCACGGGACCTAGGAGTTTAGTGGAATATTTTGAGCCAATCATGCCTCAACCCAATATTGTTGTAGCATTATCTCATATGACCAAAATCTTAATTAGTCTTCGAACAACAATGTGACCTACAAGAAATCAATCACACAGCTAAGAGGATTAAACATAGAAGACGACAAAGCACACACGTTCTCGGGTCAAATCAGCCAAATTATAGACTCCTATGATAGATATCCGTATGACACTGTAGAAGGACCCAAAGAGAGAAAACATTCGGTTGTGATCCACTAGTCCCACAAAAGCACGCAGAGACCTCCTCATTGATATAGACACTAGCTTATGTATCCAAGTTTCCGAACACTTGTTAGGTACTCGAGAAAATCATGCAACTCCTAGTTCTAAATGTAGAGCCTGAAAAGGCATACGACTACTGGATACTCGGAATCGGGGTTGACTCTTCATATGACCATAGAGGTCCAAACAACCATGAACTTACGGTTGTGATCCACAGTCCCACAACCCAACGGGCCTACAAATCAATCTAACGTTGATGCTGGTTTATGAACATTAGTGTTTAGGTCCTCTCCACTTCCACTAGACATCATCACACAACTATCATTATTAAACATAAGTAGCTAATCAAGCTAAAGATTTCTCGGACTAGACGAGAGAATCATCCATAAAACACCAAAAGATCCATTACACATTTAGCCATTCATTTTCATGACCTTGTCGAGAGACATATATGAAGCACCCATAGGTCATCTTCCACGTATCCCACAACCCATAGATCGGATCACGTAGAGAGCTCGATATTGATTGGAGCCTTTGAGAAACTATCCTCGCCAAATGATCTATCACACCGGTTCAGTTAGGAGGGCCTTCTTTGCCTTAGATTCGTAGATTCCATTATTGCATGTTGAAGACATAAGATTACCTAACTAGTTTATCTCGCACCCCACGTGTATTCCATCCCCACCTTGTGTCTCGGTGCATGACCTCGGGAGGTCGGGTGTGAGGAAGAGTTATTTGTAGATTCTCATGCTCACATGTCACTTTTCCTGATGCAAAAATATGGACAAGACTTGGCCCAAATGATTACAAGATTTGTCATCTTGAGTAAACCTAGGGAATCCCGCCTTAACCGATTGGTCATCCCAAAAGCGATGCCCGTCAAATAAGAACCATCGTTGGTTACCATTTAATCACTTTGTTAACCTTGTTTGAGAGTTCAACCACATTCTCAAATTTTGGAGAGCATAAGGAGTACCATTGCAGCACCAAGAGCCATCCCACCATCAATCATCACCACCACTCAACCATATGCACCCGGCAACATCGGTAAGTGTGTTTATCCCCCGTGTTATTTCATCCTTTATCTATTTAAAAAAAAATTGTTATCTCTGTTATCATTTTCTATTAGCATTCCCATTCCCTCATTATTCATTTTTTCAGTAAACTCAACCATTTCTCCACCCAAACCATAAAACCACCTATACCCAACTTCTACATATCTCTAAGTGTTCCCAAGATACCCACATACCTCGTCATTCTCTCTGTCATCTCTATCTCGACCTCGGTTGAAACCCCATAACCAGATCTTATTGAGTGTTGATCAAAGAACACTTGACAAAGAAAGCACACAAGAAGTCCATGTGGGGAAGTGAGTCATATTCAAAGGCATGAATGAATAGGGAGAACATGCGCGCAAAATGGAAGTTCAAATTTTCGGGACTTAGCTATTTTTGCTCATAAAGGTCTATTTTTAGAGATGGTGTGTAGAGCATAAAAACAAGGCAGAGACGTGTGTGCCACGCATTGGATATTTTTGGAGGATTGGATACAAAGAACTTTGCATGGACATAGGACAGAAATAGATATGCTTATTATCGGTTAGCTAGTAGTAGTCTATTGTTAGCGCACTTGCATGTGTGGCTAGGTTTGAATGGCGTGTGGCTAAGAATAACATGTGACCTATTTTTGGAGTGGATAAGCGGTGAAGGGAAAGTTACCACCCTTATAAATATATAGTAAACTATGTAACATTGGGGGATTATATGGATATAAAGACATACGGGGATCGAGATATACAAAGATATGTTGTTAAATCTGCTACGCGCATACTACTGATATTGTAATGAAGCTTCTGTAAACTTATTGCATTGAATATAATGAAGGACATTGGCTGAATCTAAGTGTTAGTTCTATGTGTATCTGAATCTAGTATGTTTTTGATCTCATCATGGTTAGTACTTAATTTTCCTTTTCCTTAGATATAGATATGGTATACTCGTAGAATGATGTGTTAGTAAAGGAACCATATATATGTTAAGTCTTCATCATGTTGACATCCCTGCAACAACAACCCTAAAGAGGGAGCTGGTACCTTTACGCACTTCAAGTGAGCACTTAGATTAGGTTGAGTGATGTGCTAGCGCGCATAGGGTTTCATTGGGTT
This sequence comes from Taxus wallichiana var. yunnanensis, assembly GCA_018340775.1. Taxonomy (NCBI): domain Eukaryota; kingdom Viridiplantae; phylum Streptophyta; class Pinopsida; order Cupressales; family Taxaceae; genus Taxus; species Taxus wallichiana. The sequence continues at coordinate 375,607,804 of CM031244.1, read as the reverse complement.
TGTACCCTTTGAATTCTAGGCTGCATCATTGGTCCTGTCACCGTAAACACAAGCGGGTCGTAAGGCCTAAAAAATGCCTAAAAACAAGAAAATGCACCATTTACACATGCCCCAATGATGATACAGGTCTCTCAAGGTGTCCTCTTTCATGAATTTAGTCTTAAAAGGCTCTTGAGTCCCCAAGTATACGCTTGTATCCCGCATGCCCCGCTGGCCTCCGCATATGCTTTTTTTTTGGCCCTTCTCCCCCCTAGGGTTTTGTTACACATTTTTGTCTCTTTAGTGATGAAAACCACCATACCCGCTGCCCGGCCTCCGCATGCTTTGTGGTCCAGTGATGAAACCACCACCTGCCGGATGGTGGTCCCGGTCCCGTGACAGGCGGCGGTCCCATGCCGCCGCCCTACACAGGTGGCGGTCTGTACGCATTTTCAGATTCTTCCGACGATCGCGTCAAACGTAAATCTTCAATTTTACATGCTTTCTTCAACCACTTTGGCTTGCATTAATGTTTTTGGTTCCCTGGTAATAGTGTTTTTCCTTTGTTTATAGTAAAAGAGTTCAAATGGGAGTTACCCTCTGGTAAATGCATTGGTTATAAATAGCCAACTTGTTTTCAAACAAATGGCCCCTCATCTTCTCAATTCTCTTATTCAGTCTTTGAATTTCTTGCTTAGAATTCTACTAGCTTCATGTTTTGCATCAATTATTAGTTTTCCTTTGTTTTTTAGAAGTCATTCAATCTTCTTGTTTCAGTCTTGTTCCATTATTGCTCCATACAATCAGTTTAGCATAGAATAGCTTCATTTCTAGATTAGAATCCATTAAAGTTGTAGGTTTTGTTTTGTCACAAGGATAGATTCTAAAACTCTCAGTACACTTGTGTTGTATTCCCACAATAAATCCCGCTAGGAATTACATAGTCAAGCTCTGTTCACTTGCGCTATCCCTCTCCTACTCGCATTGTATTCGGTCTATATCCAAAGCTGCCATTGTTCGAATACCATCTTCTGTTGATACTATCATATACACACTTTTCTGGATTCACGAGGACACAAAGGAATGAGGAGATCACACTGAGGGGATGAAATCACACACAACTAGATTTACCACTATTTCTGTAAATGCCAGGTTTGAGCTATCAAAGTTCTAGTTACAACATATCAAATAGAGTAGTGAATTATTTTATTTCAAGCTTAAAAAATTTCACTCTCGATATCACCAGGAAGCTATGGGGATTGATAGTTTTTGAGAAACTGTGATTCATTCCTCACTTCTGAGGTAGGATCGAGAGTCTTTCAATTTAATATAATTAGTTGCTTAGATATTTAGGATAAAATCACAACTGCACAGGCAAATAGCCACACCAGGCTATTTTGTTTGTTTTAAATTTGTTACTAGATTAGTTGTTCATTTTTCTAAATATACTAGAATAGATGCTCTTTAATTTCATTAAAATACGTCATTGAAAATACAAAAATAGAAGAATGCTTGCATAGTGTAAATACTTCTTTTGTAATCAGTTTATTAATTTTAGTTAAAAGTTGAATCATTTTGTATGACAATCACAGGACCTAGAGAGCCTAGAGAATATATATTTGAACCCATAGTGCCTCAACCAAATCTACCCACAACATTAGCTGATATAGATCAAGACCTTAGGATATAGGTCTTTGAGCAACAACAAACCTACAAGCAATTAGTGAACAACTGAGAGGATTAAATATCGAAGATGACAAAGCTTACACATTTTGGTCAAATCATCCTAACTATAGACTGCCTTGATAAAATATCCGAATGACCGTACAAGGATTCAAAAGAGAACAAACATTTGGTTGTGATCCTTTAGTTCCACAACCTGACATGCAGAGACCTCCTCATTGACATAGATACTAGCTTACGCATTCAAGTTGCTAGAACACCTATAAGGTATTTCGAGAAAATCATACAACTTCTAGTTCTAAACATAGAGGCTGAAAAGGCATATGATTACTGGATAGTTGGAAGAAGGGATTGATTCTTCACATGACCATAATAGGTCCACAACAACCATGAACTCATGGTTGTGATCCCCAAGTCCCACAACCCAACGGGCCTGCAAATCAATTAAGTATTGACACCGGCTTATGAACGCTGGTATTTAGATCCTCACCACTCCCGCCAGATATCATCATGCAATTCTCCGTATTAAATATAGAAGCCAATCAATCTAATATTTTTTGGGCTAGACCAGAAAACCACCCATAGTTCACTACAAATCCACTAAACCTCCTATCACCATTTTCATGACCTTGTCTGGAGATATATACGAAGCTCCCACAAGTCACTTCCCACGTATCCAACAACCAAGAAACAGGATCTCGGCAGAGCTCGACATTGATTGGAGCCTCCGAACAGCCATTATATCCAAATGAACCATTACACCAATTCAGGTTAGGAGGGCCTTCTTCACCTTAGATTCACAGATTCCATTATTGCGTATTGAGGATATAAGATTACCCGATTAGCTTGTCTGTATCCATTCATATTCAACATTCACCATTGTCTCGACATGACCTCGGGAGGTCGGGTACGAGGAAGAGGTACTTGTAGATTCCCATGCTCGCATGTCACTTTTCCATCATACAAAATTGGTGAACCCGACGTGAACAAACAGTTCTTCTCTTTTATTTTTCATTTCTTTCATCCACCTTCACTCTTTCCCATTATTTATGTGGGTATTCATATACCCCCGAATATGTTGGGATACGATGCATATGGAAGACCTCTCTCAGGTCTCGAAGTAAACTATAGTCAAACAAATAGACAACCATCACCCTCACTTTCTGCATGGGCTGATAACTATTCAAGTAATTACTTGTCATCTCAAACTCCCCTCAAAGAACTAGCTCAAGTTCTTCATTTCCGAATTGAGGAGTTTGATCAGCTTGCACAAACACAACAGCCAGAGCCCTCAGTGCTCTAATAATATATGCATTTACTGGGAGAATCCACTTCATCTCCTCGGGTCTTGTTGCACCATAGATCATAGAGAGAATAGTCAGATCCACTCCCTTTTTGGATGAGGAGTACTTAGCACGCTTTGCTAAAAGTGAACAATGCTTCCAAAATATGTATCCACCTATAGGGAGTTTACAAATACAATCTGATACCCTATTCCAAGAAAACACCCCCATTCCTCCACCTATGGGAAATACCCTCGGTGAAGCTTGGCAGGGTAATGATCAATTCATAGCAGGGTATCACACCCCTTTACAACCTCAAGGTATACAACAAACACCCTTAAGGAAAAGCACTGTGTCTTCACCAATAGAGGTCATTTCAGCCTTAGTTGAAAAGGTTAGAGGGCTGGAACTTGCTCAAGCAAACCAAAATTCATATTTTGGGCAAGCAAGAATCCCCAACCCTCCGCATCATCCTAGTTCAAGTCGACCTCCTTACAGGAATAGGCATGTTAGGCATGCCTCCTCAAAATCCTTATAGTTACCCACAACAAACACCAACTAGGACCACATTTTCAAATGCCACTCCAGTTGAAAACATGACACCTCCCGGCTTGGCACCAAACAACCCATACCAAAACAATGCTCCTCCTTACTTAAACATTTATTCAAAGTCACCACAAGGAGACATGTTCTCTTCTCCCGGGATGTTCGTTCAACCACAGGGATTCCCTTATGTCCCTACAAATGCATATGCTATGCCATATCAACAACCCATTCCACCTCCACCCCCTCAACAAGCGCCATCGATGGTCGAGGCCTATGCGGTAGGGACTTATTCAGAATATTTAAAAGAGCCCCTAGACTTCACCATACGAAGTGTTATGCTTCCAAGACCTCTTCCCGATTTACCCAAATACAAAGGGGAAGGGGATCCAAATGCACACATTAAGGCCTATGCCACACCATATGGGAGTTACTCCCTTGGGATGGGGGTTGTTGCTAAAATATTCCCTAAGACCTTAGAGGTATTGCCCTTGATTGGTATTACAGAATACCTGAAGCCTCGATACACTCATTTAAACAACTCGTGTCAGAGTTCATCAAAGCTTTTGACATGAACAAATTGTTAAGAATGGGAATTAGGGAGTTCTTGCATATTAAACAAGAACATAATGAATCCACTGCTCATTTTATTCAAAGATGGCGCATATGGTTCTCTACTCATCAGCAAGTGCTCCAAACATGGATCAAATGGAACTATGTGATTTATTCCTTAATTCTCTCAATAGAGAGATAAAGGAAGAAGTCCAGAAGTTCCCACTAAGAACTTACGATGAAGTACTCGAGAGTGCTCTCCGAATCGACCAAGCAGTGATAGATAGTGGTCGTAAGACATATGGGACAAATGGGAAATTAACCACTCCCAATCAAAACACCGCGGCCTATCCTAATACTAGAATGCTAATCAAGGACCTAAGATCCTTAACAAGAACCGTGGAGTTACAACAGATGGAGTAACTGATCAAGTTAAAAGGGAAAATGTTGTAAACATTTCGCCACCTGTTAATAATCAATGAAATAACAATTTTACTCCAACAATCAACATGGTGGATTTTAATCATCCACCATGCAACAACAACAACAACAACAACAATGAAAAATCCAAACACAAAGTCCAAATCAAAACCCAACTGGATATCAGAGTCAAAACCAAAGGCAACAACCTCAAAATTTTAACTCTAACAACCAACAACCTTATCATAATTTTGGGCCACAACAGATTATAAATCAACAACCTCAAAATTATAATCCCAATTTATATTGTGGCTTCCACAAGATTCAAGGCCACGATACTAGGACTTGTCATGAATACAATAAATTCATGCAACATTTTCCAGAAGATCAAAAACAACTCTTTATAGATATGTTTTTAGCAAATTCTGTAGTACCCATGCCAAACACTTATGCAGGGGTAATTTCCCCTCAAAATGCACCCCTCAAGATCTTTAATGATCCACTCCCAAACCATTCTAACAATAATAGGCTAGATCCTAATGGAACAAACAAGGGTGTCATAATAGAAACAATGATCATGAAGCTTCAACTTCATTAAATCCACCAGTCGCACCCCAACTAGGAACTCGACCCCAAACTAAGATAGTTGGTTTGGTAGAGTTAGACACCGAGCTACCCATAGAAACCATAACAAGAACATGGGATTATTCTTCTCAACCTACTCCAAGTTATCCATTGGAACTAGCAAAAATCAACAAATGTTGGTAAAACCCATAGGTGCCTATGATTTAATTAATGATTTAACTAAAACCTTCTCTCACATCTCCTTTTTGGATTTGTTAAAGAACTCTCCCACCCACAGGCTGCCCTCTTAGAAGCATTAGGCCTTGGTCATTTAATCAACATCACTCCTCCTCCGGAAATGCAAGTAAACCATGTAGACTTTGACATTTATCCTCCGGGCAGCCAGATAGGGATACTGAATTTATATTCGATATAAGCAAAATGCCAACAGATGCTGAAATTACATGAAGAGGTGACCCAACTTTACATTTACAAGTATGGGTTTACAATAATTATGTTAAACGTGCAATGGTTGATGATGGGGCAGCAGTTAACATAGTCCCCTTCACTTTTCTTCAAAAGTTAGGATATGGAGAGACAAACTGTTCCACAACATGAAATACGCTAAGAGGATATGATAGCCTCAAGGCCACTTCGATTGGAACCATAGTTTTACTAGTCACTTTAGGACCCAAGATGGTCCTCACCAAGTTTTATATTATAGATCGGGAAACCAACTATAATATGATCCTTGGTCGGCCATGGATACACCGCATGAAGGCAATCCCTTCCACGTTATTCCAAGAAATAAGATTTCTACACTTAGGGAAAATATTTGTGGCACAAGGTGACCCAAAACCCTTCGATATACACCTAGCTGATTTGAAGAAAAGACCGGCATTCACTCCGAGTTTGAACTCCCAACAAATCAACTCATCAAACCAATTAATTCAAAACCAAAAGAAGAGTTGATACCCACCACAGAGTTAGAAATTACAAATCCAGCCGAGGACATTCCAACACTCAAAAATGAGACCAATGTTATAAAAATAGTGTCACTAGGGACTACCACAAAAATTTTCGAGTTGCTAGAGAAAGACTTACCTATTCTCCTACCATTTGATTCTATGGGTATGGGACACACCCTGGGAATTGCTTCTCTTCCATCAGATGAAATTTTTATGGTAGAAGTAACCAAAGCAAAAGAAATAGATATGATGATATCCCAACATCCATTTTTCCAAGCAAGTATTGGACTCTCCACTTCGATGGAGCTAGATGTCACTTTGGAGCTGGGGCAGGAGTGATCTTTACTTCACCCGAGGGAAAGATCCTACCTTTCACCTTTAAATTAAACTTTGAATGTACAAACAATGGGGCTGAGTATGAAGCTCTCCTCCTTGGCCTCATCCTAGCCAAAAGAATGGGTGTCGATAACATTAGAGTGCTAGGAGACTCGCAACTAGTTGCAAACCAAGTCTCTGAGGTATATGAAACTAGGGCTGAACATTTACAACTCTATAAAACAAGTGGTATTAGATCTAAGCAAGGGATTTAACTTCATATCAATTGAAGCAATCCCACGAGAGTAGAACCTTCTCGCAGACTCGATAGCAACCTCAGCTTCCCGTTTCACCCCAAACAATGAGTTGGAAGATACAAATTTCACAGTATCACTTGTATCAAACCATTAGTGCGTAAAATACCAACAAACTCACTCCTGACTCATGGAGAAGCTGAGGATGATTTTTCTATCATGGATCACTTTGATGATGATAGAGTCACTCGAATATCTAAACACCTATGCGGAGCTACACCTTGCTCACCATATAGTTGATCTTTCCTAATACCACATTCCTCTTCCTATTTTGGAAATCCCATGGTAGAGTCTCCTCCATAGAAGGATCTCGATATCTATGAGATAGAAAATGGAGAAAGCTTGGAACTACCTCCAGCCCCACCTGAATTTGAAGAAGGTAACACTTCTTTAATAGAAGAAACCATTGACATAAACATTGGAATGGAGGAAGAACCAAAATTTTGAAGTTGGGATCCTCGTTAACTCGGAGGAGATAGAAATACACACCCAAATCCTCAAAGAACATCAAAAGGCTTTCACATTTAACTATAAAGAAATGATGGGCATTGCACCACATGTCGTGGTACATAATCTTGTCACTAAACCAGATGCAAAACCAATTAAACAGAAGTCAAGACCAATGAAGCCAAAAGTGGCTCTCATGGTAAAAGAGGAAGTAATAAAACTTCTCCAAGTGGGATTCATCAAGCCCATTGACTATTCACAATGGGTATCTAATATCGTCCCTATCCTAAAAAAGAATGGGAAGATACGCATTTGCATAGATTTTCGGGATATTAACAAAGCTTGTCCCAAGGATGACTTCCCATTACCATCCATTGACGTTATCATTGATGCAACAACTGGATTTGAACTATTGTCCCTCATGGATGGGTTCTCAGGGTATAATCAGATTAAAATATCTGAACAAGATCAAGCCAAAACTACATTCATAACTCCCTGGGGAACTTATTGCTATGTTGTCATGCCATTTGGTCTTAAGAATGCCGACGCTACGTATCAAGTGGGAAATGACATATATATTCCATGATCTTATCCATAAAATTGTGGAATCCTATGTGGATGACTTGTTGGCCAAGGCCAAGAAATGTTGTGATCATCCAGAAGTGCTCTCGTATCATCCTCTCACGATTAATTGAATATGGCGTCACATTAAACCCAGAGAAGTGCGTGTTTGGTGTGACAGGAGGAAAACTTTGGGCTACATTATATCTTCACGAGGGATTGATGTTGATCCAGCCAAAATACGGGTTGTTCTCGAAATGATCCCACCATCAGATGAGTCTGGAATCAGGTCATTTCTTGGGAAACTCGGTGCAATCCAAGGTTCATCCCAGATTTAAGTTTTTCCATTCATCCAATCAACAATCTATTAAAGAAAGATTATAACATTGATTGGACTGAAGAATGCAACGAGGCCTTTGAAGTAGTTAAATGCTTCTTGTTGTCTCCACCCATGCTAATGCCTCCCAAACCTAGACCACCCTTTGATCTTATACTCACGAGCCACTCATGTCTCGCTAGCCTGCATGCTGGCTCAAGAAGACAATGATAAATGAGAACGTGTGGTCTATTTCATTAGCCAAACGTTGCTTGATTATGAAACATGTTACACACAGGAAGAGAGAGAATGCCTTGCCATAGTCTTTCACAACAAAAAATGTTTAAGACATTACATGTTAAACCAAGAAACAAGGGTCATTGTAAAGACAAGATCATTTACGAACATTTCTCACACAAGGATCTTTATCTAAAAAGGTTGGATGTTTCATAACCTTAATGGGTGAATTTGAGTTGACATTCGTAAACCAAAAATATGTTAAGGGACAAATCATTGCAGATTGGTTAGCTGACAATCCACTAGATGGAGGATCTGGTAAATCTGGACTTTCCTGATGAGTGTGTATACTTCATCAAAACCAGGCCCCCCATCTCTACATGTCCCTGGTACACTGATATCATCAATTTTATCATAGACCACACATACCCGGAAGGTGCCACATCACAACAAAGAAGGTGGTTACGCATTATTACCACTAAATATGTTGTTTTAGAATAAGTACTCTATCGTAAAGCCTTCGACGACATGCTTCTAAGATGCGTCGACATAGAAGAATCCAAGAAGATTCTTCATGAATCCCATAGTGGGATATGTGGAGGCCACTTGGTGGTCATGCCACCACTCACAAAATACATCGGATGGGCTATTTTTGGCCCACTCTCGAGCATGACGCAAGTGGAATTTGTACGTAAGTGCCACAAATGCCAAGAATTCTCTCACGAGATTCACATGCCAGACAATCCCTGCAACCAATAGTGACCCCGTGGCCCTTCTCCACGTGGGGTCTGGACTTGATAGGGAAGTTCTCTCCCTCATCAACCGATGGCCATAATTTTATAATTACAGCCATGGAATATTTTACCAAATGGGTGGAGGCCATGCCTCTCACCACAGTACCAGGTTTGGTAATTGCCAAATTCATTCTGAACCAAATTATCTGTAGGTATGGTGTCCCACAAGTCATTATCTTAGATAATGGCACGTCCTTTAAAAATGATGAAGTCCGTGAGTTATGTAGCAAATTCAAGATAAACCATCACACGGCCTCTCTTTACTACCCTCAAGCCAATGGGCAAGCCGAAGTGACAAACAAAATGTTAAAAGCTATTCTCCTCAAAATGGTCAAGGAGAACAAGCGAGATTGGCATTTAAAACTATATCCAGCCTTGTGGGCCCATCAAACCTCAATAAGAACACCAACAGGAGCAACCCCTTTCTCTGGTATTCGGGGAAGAAGTAGTTCTCCCACTTGAGGTTGAAATACCTAGTCTCCGCATCTCATTACAAGGGATTTGGATGAAGAAGCTTATAGGAGGCACGCCTCTCAACCGGAAAGCCTTGATGAGGTCAAAGCTAAATGCCGAACAAAGGCACAGAGCCTATGCCGACCGGATGTGCTGGCAGTACAACAAAAAAGTCTATGAGTGAGAAATATATGAGGGAGATCTAGTTCTAAGACTAGACAACCGGATCGATAAGAAAACCGGTGAAGGAAGGAAGTTCTGGCCCAAATGGTTGGGCCCATACCGAGTCATGAAGGACTACGAAATGGTGCATATATTTTGTGCACACTAGAAGGTGAGGAATTCAAGTGAAACTATCAATTCCTTGCATCTTAAATGTTTTTACGCATAAAACATCAAAATCACCACTTGTACATTATAGCTACCTACATTGCATTAGTCATTTAGTTGTTTCATTTTGTCCACTCATTTCATAAAAATGGTAGTCCAGGAGCTTACTCTTAAAGCAATCTATTACAAATTTCTGAAAATATTGGCAAAAGCATTCAAAACACATCTCTTCAAACATCATCAACTATTTTCAAATCTTCTCATCAAGTTCGACAGACAAGTATTGATGAAAACCATACCAAGGCCTGCATACTTGGTTTTGCTCTTTCTTTCTACTAGGTGAAGTTGTCCTTACCTATGGTCTATTCTAGAAGCTTCTTGGTGTCACATCTATCCCTCTTAAATCTCTTTGAAACGAAAGGATATCCCAAAGTCATAGATCGAAATGTCAAAATCAAATGAAATCAAAAGCACCAAGCAAACAAAATATTTTATTTTACACACTTCTTTGCCCCATCAACCTTCGGTGATAAGCCCACATCTCTTACTGGTGGTGTGAGGTTGGGAAAGGAAAGAAGTGCCCTTACTCACCTATATCTTGCCTTTGGTGACAAACCCATGCTTCTTACTAGTGGCATGAGGAGGCAGGTGTGGGGGTCCATTCACACAAATTAACAAATCTTGGTATGCTAAAAGCACAAATCAAATTCTATTAAGAGAAAAAAAAACAAATATCCAAATTCCAAAGAGATCAAATCCTAAAAACAGATTTTGTCAACCAAGTTGCCATTTATGAATCTAAGTCTAGATAAACTGGAAAGTAAGTGGCCTTCTAAGCTTGGTGGTAGTTCTGAGTAGGGTAGGTGTGTAGGTCTAAGTTTGGTTTTTGTTACTGGTTTTTTGTCTCTCATCATTCCATTCAGTCAAACTCATACAATTTGTGCCCTTCCTAACTCTTGGTGTTGAGCCCTCACATCTTACTAGTTGCGTGGATTTGGGAATGGGGCAAGTTCATCTCTTTATCACTATACATTCATCATGTTTTTCCAACATAAGAAGAAATTACAAACATTTCCCAAAGAGTTCAAAAGTTCAAGTACTACCATATGTTAGTATCATCTCATATCAGCATTACAAAAAACATACAAAGTAAAACATTTTGTTTATTATCATTTGTTATCCATCGCATACATTCTGAAAAACATGAAAACAAATATTCTAAAAACATCTAAGTACACATGTGGAAATGAGTCACAAAATTCTAGGCACCAAGAGTCTAGATCCAAAAGAGATATATATATATATATATATATATATATATAATCAAGTTTCATATACAATGCCATCATGCACTAGGCATGGTCAAAATGCTCAATGAGCCCAAAAAGTACAAAAGCACTCATATAGATATCTGACAAAATACTACAAAAATGGCCTCTCAATCCCTATGGGATCCCTCAGAGGGTGCACGACCACGCCTAGGACTCTCGGCTACGCCGGCACTCCGAATGCACTGAGGGCTCATGGTCATGGCCAGTAGCTACCATCTCGCTATGAGAATGACTCCTCCTCATCAAGCGCTCGCCATCCTATATCCAGCTACCTCAGTGTGGAGAGAAGTCATGATCTTCACCACATGCCAGATAGAGGCAAAAACATCAGTATGCCTACCAGCTACTGAAGGCTCCCCACATCCACAGATAGCTCAGCACGAGTCTTCTCCGAGGGGAGAAAAAGGTATCGTGCATACTGGTGAATCAAGTCTCGCCACTCATCAGCAGTCGCTGCAAGTAAAGGAGAAAACAAGTTAGAAAATGATCAAAGATAAAACCAAGAGTAAACAAAACAAAAAGAAATAAAAACTAAGACAATTCTAACTAAAACAAATGTCAAGAGAAGAGTGACAACTCACTCGGATCTCTCGGGCCTCCAAGAAGGATCTCTAGGATCCGTGCCTGCCACTGATGCCGCCACTGACTGGTGTCCCTCTCCCACATCTGGGGCAATGTGATGGCCTGCAATGGACTCACCATCTCCACCTAAGTCCTGAGAGAGAAACTCCTCTGAGACCAGAGTCACCCTCTCTGCGCTCCGCTCCGCCCTCTCGGCCCGTAGGATCTCCTGAGTATCATGCCACTCGGGATCACTATCATCTCCCCCACCCATCTCACTGATCTCCATCTCCTCTGTCTCCTCCTCTGTCTCTCCCCTAGTGAACTCCTCAGACTCAGAGTCCACGTCAATGGGCTCATCACTGCTATGGGTGGGACCGGTGGAATCCAAGTAAAGGTGCCTGAGGAGCACCGGCTCTCCCTCGAGCACGTACCACCCTCCTGGCCGCAATGGGAACACCGGGAGTAACAATAGTCCAACCCCGGCCTCTAGGACCTCCCCGAGCCTCACAAATAGATCTATACACTGGCCCCACCGGAGGAAGCATGTCACTATAGGGGAGGCCAAACTGCGTGGTACTCTATCAAAGGGGTGGATCTCCAACTTCCCCCCTGTCTACCAACTGGCTGGTAGTCTGACAAGAAATCAATGTAATAGTCTCCTCTCCCCATACCCCTGCCATGGCTTGATAAGGAGTGGCCTCCATGTCTGTGGTGGTCAAAGAGGCCACTGGCTGGTGGGGTGCTCTAAGAACTATCATCCCTATCCACCTCGCTGCCCTGATGGCCCCGGGATCCTCTACCTCTACACCTCTCCCATATGGGGTGATATGCTCATACACCCAACTCATGACAAGAGTTGGGTGGCTCAGTGACTGTCTGTAATCGGACTACCATGTATAAATCATGGTAGGTAGTCCCGAGGATATCTGCTCCCCAAGCATGTAGACACGTCCATGGCCCTCAATCTGTGTAATAATGGGGGCCCAACAATATAAGAGGGTGTCCCCTCCCTTGTCCCCAATCAGTCTCGATGCAAGGATGCCCATGATGGCCTTGCAGAGCACAAGAATGTCTGACTCAATAATGGAGTGGATCCTCACTCCCTTCTTCGATCCCATCGATACAACTACATCCCCCATGTAGGTGGCCCACTGAACCACCTAGGATCTCGATACTACGTTGTCTTAAGAGACAACCGCCACCCAAGGATCGAACCCCCAATATATGGTAAACATCCTCCAGGGTGATGGTCCACTCACCCCTAACTCCTGGCAATCGGAAGGTGTTCCGATCCGCATCCCAGTATGAAAATAAGTCACATAGTATGTGACTAGCAGGTGCAATGTGAGGGACCTGCGTAATCCTCCAAATGCTTCCACCCTCTGAAGGGTATCTCGCTCTGCCTGAGAGAGTGCCTCTAACACTGCTGGGAGCCAATCACACTCCCTCTCCCGGCTCCATCTAATATACTCCTCCTTCTTCTGCATACACCCAAAAACACAAAAAGGAGTAAGTTAGTACTAAAATCCAATTGGAAAAACTATTAAAAACATGTGAAAATGCTAAAAATGCAAAAATAAATAAAAGAAAGCATTATTTTGGCTTTCTGTCATGAACCACCACCCTATGTGTAGAGAGGCGGTTCCGTAACCGCCACCTTCTAAGGTGTGGTCCCATAATCGCCACCCCCGCAGGTGGCGTGGTCCTGTCCCGCAAACACAAACGGGTCGTAAGCCCTAAAAACACCTAAAAACAAGCAAATACACCATTTTAACTAAAAAAAACCTACCCTATGGGCCCCCTAGAGACACATTTAAAACTAATATTTTCAAAAATGACCCCCAAGACAAAGATTTCATCATTTCCACATTTTAGGTTTAAAACAATAAATCGAGAAGAACTAACCTGAGACTTCATGGGTCGATGTTCCACTCTCGAGGCATGATCACTATCTCACCATGAATGTTTTGACTATACTCTCATCGAAAACCATCACCGTGGGTCCCAGAGCTCAAAAACTATCAAATCAATCCACGTAAATGAATAGTAAAATGAGTTCATTTTATATATATAGCTTTCTAAAATTGATTTTGAATGTCTTTCAGGTCGAGCATCGACGGAGGTAAGTTCTAAACCCCGCATAGATGGTAAGTCCTCTTTTCATATCAATTTAGTCTTATTTCTCAATTTATTTTATCTATCTGCACTTGAGTCCCCTTTTTCATTTTTACAGTATGGGATCTTGGATGGTGACTTTCCAACACACGGGCATGTCAGGTATAACTCCTAACTCCCCATTTGGGACCGCCATACTCGGATCCACCATTTTACGCCTCTTCATGGCTAAGATGCTTCTCCGAGGGGGCAATATGTATGTACCCAAAATTGTAGGGTACTGCACCACCGAAACGATGTTACACATGCCCCAATGATGATACAGTCTCCTTGCAAGGTGTTCGGAATCCTAGAAAAGCTCACCAAGTATACGTTTGTATCCCGCATGCCCCACTCGGCCTCCGCATGCTTTGTTTTTCCCTTGCCCCCTTTTTTTTGCATTTTGTCTTTCCAGTGATGAAACCACCACCCTGCCTGGGTGGTGGTCCCGTGACCACCACCCAGGACAGGGTGGCGGTCCCATAACCACCGCCCTGCACAAGGCGGTGGTCCTGTACGCATTTTCCAGATTCTTCCGATGATCGCGTCAAATGTAAATCTTCAATTTTACATGCTTTCTTCAACCACTTTGGCTTGCATTAATGTTTTTGGTTCCTGGTAATAGTGTTTTTCCTTTGTTTATAGTAAAAGAGTTCAAATGGGAGTTACCCTCTGGTAAATGCATTGGTTATAAATAGCCAACTTGTTTTCAAACAAATGGCCCCTCATCTTCTCAATTCTATTATTCAGATCTTTTGAATTTCTTGCTTAGAATTCTATTAATTTCATGTTTTGCATCAATTATTAGTTTTCCTTTGTTGTTTAGAAGTCATTCAATCTTCTTGTTTCATCTTGTTCCATTGTTGCTCCATACAATCAGTTTAGCATAGAATAGCTTCATTTCTAGATTAGAATCCATTAAAGTTATAGGTTTTGTTTTTGTCACAAGGATAGATTCTAAAACTCTGGTACATTTGTGTTGTATTCCCACAATAAATCCCGCTAGGAATTACATAGTCAAGCTTTGTTCACTTGCATTATCCCTCTCCTACTCGCATTGTATTCGGTCTATATCCAAAGCTGCCATTGTTCGAATACCATCTTCTGTTGATACTATCATATACATGCTTTTCTGGATTCACGAGGACACGAAGGAATGAGGAGATCACACTGAGGGGATGAAATCACACACAACTAGATTTACCACTGTTCTGTAAATGCCAGGTTTGAGCTATCAAAGTTCTAGTTACAACATATCAAATAGAGTAGTGAATTATTTTATTTCAGTTAAAAATTTCACTCTCGATATCGCCAGGGAAGTTGTGGGGATTGATAGTTTTTGAGAAATATGTGATTCATTCCTCACTTTTGAGGTAGGATCGAGAGTCTTTCAATTTAAATAATTAGTTGCTTAGATATTTAGGATAAAATCACAACTGCACAGGAAAATAGCCACACTAGGCTATTTTGTTTGTTTTAAATTTTATTGCTAGATTAGTTGTTCATTTTTCTAAATATACTAGAATAGCTGCTCTTTAATTTCATTAAAATACGTCATTGAAAATACAAAAATAGAAGAATGCTTGCATAGTGTAAATACTTCTTTCGTAATCAGTTTATTAATTTTAGTTAAAAGTTGAATCATTTTGTATGACAATCACAGGACCTAGAGAGCCTAGAGAATATATATTTGAACCCATAGTGCCTCAACCAAATCTACCCACAACATTAGCTGATATAGATCAAGACCTTAGGATACAGGTCTTTGAGCAACAACAAACCTACAAGCAATTAGTGAACAATTGAGAGGGTTAAATATCGAAGACGACAAAGCTTACACATTTTGGTCAAATCATCCTAACTATAGATTGCCTTGATAAAATATCTGAATGACCGTACAAGGATTTGAAAGAGAACAAACATTTGGTTATGATCCTTTAGTTCCACAACCTGACGCAGGAGACCTCCTTGTTGACATAGATACTAGCTTACGCATTCAAGTTTCCAGAACACCTGTAAGGTATTCGAGAAAATCATACAACTTCTAGTTCTAAACATAGAGGCTGAAAAGGCATATGATTATTGGATAGTTGGAAGAAGGGATTGATTCTTCACATGACCATAATAGGTCCACAACAACCACGAACTCATGGTTGTGATCCCCAAGTCCCACAACCCAACGGCCTATGCAAATCAATTAAGTATTGACACCGGTTTATGAACACTGGTATTTAGATCCTCACCACTCCCACCAGATATCATCACGTAATTCTCTCGTATTAAATATAGAAGCCAATCAATCTAATATTTTCTGGGCTAGACCAGAAAATCATCCATAGTTCACTACAAATCCACTAAACCTCCTATCACCATTTTCATGACCTTGTCGGAGATATATACGAAGCTCCGGAATCAGCCCTATGTGCCGAGGTAGTTAGGAATATTGACATCGGCGTTAGCCCATTCTTAGAGGCATATATTACAAATGGCAAAAACAATAGAGAAATTATCGGTGAATTCAACCCATGAAACATGCTCAAGAATTTAGTGTATAGATTGTGAGGTGGAAGATCACACAAAGGATAGTTTCCCTCATACAAAAAAATACACTCATTGTTGATGGATTGTGAAATATGCCACCTAAACCATGATGTTAGCCACTGCCCATTATTACAATGTGTGATAAGGAAGAATGTTTCAAGCTACTATAAAATCTACTGTAGGTCCATGACTCATGACACATGGAGGACACCAATGATTAGATAGATCCATGATGCTATAGATATTGGTGTACGATAGATAAGAGTTTTAGATAACTCTAAGGGAAATAATGAGCATCGGGATCGAGAGTACAATTAGGTGGGCTATGCTATGATGGAATGAGGGGCACATTTTGAAGGCAATCGTGGTAGAGGTCGAGGATACCACGGTGGATTCAGAGGATGAGGCCGTGGTGGTGGAAGAAGTGAGTTCCTCGCAGAACATGTTATACATGTGGATCTCCTGACCACTATAGGCATGAGTGCCCTCAAAATATTACATGTTATTTATGTGGAAAGAACCATAGCTATGAAGAGTGCCTGACTTATATGAGCATCTGAGTAAGCAACATAAACAAGAAAACAAAGGCATCGGGATGGTTAGGATATAACGTGTTGTGGACAATCAATGGATGCCCAAGATGGAAGTAGAATTTGAGGCACTACAAGTGAAGATTGACCCTCACACCGAGGCAAGCATGTACGTAGGGATGCATTACAACAAAAACCTACCATCACTAAAGATGAGGTTCTTCATGCATGGTACCCAGATCCTGCCTATCAGAAGGAGGTTTATCAGGATACCATGGAAGTTCTAAGGAATATTTAGGGTGAGATATAATACTTAAAGGAGTAGAAGAAAGCATCAGAGATGGTCCAAACTGATATAGATGACTTGAGAGAAGTATGCAAAATGTTGCGCCAGGAGAACATTATTCCACTATTAGGGAGTTGGTTAAAAGGGAACACTCTGCGCACAAGTACTGAGACGAAACGATAGATCCTACATGTAAATCCCTCCTCATAGCCTAGATTATGACAAGGAAATCACTCTGAATGTTGTTGTGGATGGGTGGCTATTGAGTAATATATTGATTGATACAGTGCATAAGTCAATGTTCTTACCTTAGATGCATGGGTACAAATGGGGAGACCCCCATTGAATCCATCCTCTAATGTATTATTCATGGCTAATCGGACTAAGGCCACTCCCATAAGAGTTTTAAAAGATGCATCCATTACCATACAAGGAGCCAAGTTCACTGGAGACTTTGAAGTTTTAGCGCTGGAAGAATTAGATAGCTTCCCATCTCTATTAGGGTGTCCTTGGTGTTATGCAAATAATGTTGATCTTCGGTTCAACAAGGGCTATATAAGTTTTGAAAATAAAGAGGAAAGGGTCATTATCCCTTTAACAGATGGAAAGTATGTGCCCTATGTTGAGCCCTTAAGTGAAGAAGATCTGAATAGGATTTATGTACGCGCCATCCAAGATCCAAAGATGATTGAACCAACCAAAGAAGGACTAATTCAGTGGGAGGATGCATAGTCTATTAGTGATACTACAAGTTTTGCTTGTGATAATTGGGCTCACAACACTTATGAGTTGGTAGGGCAAAGTAAAGAGCATATTCCCTCGAGGCACAAAACCGCGTTATGTCAGAGGATAGGTAATAACTCGGTACCTTGTTACACAGGAGAAGGGGATCCCATGGTATTCCTATGTGCCATGGAAGAAAAATGGATAGACCCATTGGAGAGGAGAAATATGCTAGCATATACACTACGTGGGACAACAACACACTGGTGGGTGGTCCATAGGGATAATCTGGTTAAATGGAATGAAATTGGGGTTGCTCTTACTACTAGGTTCTTTAGGAGCAATGCACCTACACAAATATGCAATTATCACGATGATCAACCTGTTCAACACCATGTTCAGAAGTGTGAGAGACTCTGGATAGAAGTGTAGGAAGCTTTACCACCTTCACTATGGGTGCACTAGTTTTATTCCACTTTACAAGGCTATACGCATGCTTGGTATGTATATGTAGAAACTCCATAGAGAAACTAGAAATTGGAAGAATTTAATTACAGAATGGCCCAGATGTTTGACTTCTTCTCTACAAAACCTCTAGTAGAAGAAGCATTGAAAGTTATCAAGCACTTAACTATGGGGGATAGTGCCAAGGCTAAAGAACTCCTTCAGGAATTATTAGATAAAGAGGACTCAGGAGCACATCTTGATAAAGAACCAGAGGCTGATGCAACATTACTTCAAACGCATTTTCCTTGAGAAAGAGAAAGGAAAAATGGTCTACTTAGTGGATGATGAAGAAGTAGATAATTTGGATGTAAACCATTCAACAGAAGGCGTGAGGTATTAGACAGTGTGGATAAGACCACATGTACCTATCATGAACCTATGAAGACAAAGCGGGTGAATATTGGAATAGATACTGAGCCTAAGGAAGCCATAATTGGAGATTATTGGTCAGACTTTGAAGTGGAAAAAATCATAGAGTTACTAAGGGATTACCAGGACCTATTTCCTAGGGGGTACCATGAACTTAAAGGTGTGCATGAATCATTAGGGGAGATGAAGATAAAGCTTAAAGAGGTACGTGCCCAGTTAGAAAGAGGCCTTACAGAATGAACCCCAATTTGCATGAAAAGGTCAAAGAAGAGATTGATAACATGTTGAAGTCTAGAATTATCAAGCCCCTTGATGAGTCAGAATGGGTTAGTCCAATGGTGATCAGTATCAAGAAGGATGGATAGATTAGATATGTGTGGAATATATGGAGCTGAATGCTACATGTGTAACAGATCCATTCCCTACACCATTTACTGAGGAAATACTAAAGGAGTTGTAGGGCACAAAATCTATTCGTTTACAGATGGGTTCTCTGGGTATCATCAGGTTAGGATTTCCCAGAAGATCAAGAAAAGACTACATTTACTACTGAATGGGGTAGCTTTACCTATACTGTAATGCCCTTCGGTCTAAAAAAATGTGCTATTGTATTTTCATGCATAGTTGTCCAAGTGTTCAAGGAATTTATTCACAACTTCTTATAGGTATATTTAGATGATTGGATGGTGTATGGATTAGTTAAGGACCACTGTGACAATCTACGCTTAATGTTTGAATGGTGTAGGTAGTTGAGTATCTCTTTGAACATCAAGAAGTGTATATTTTCTACACCATTTGGGATACTTTTAGGACACATAATCTGCAAGGAGGGTTTGTTGGTTGATCCAACAAAAGTTCATAGTCATTATAGGCCTAGGGGAGCCTACCAGTCAAAGTGAGGTGCACGGATTTTTGGGACATACAGGATATTATAGAAAATTTATCAAAGGCTATGCCAAAGTTTTCCGCACCCTTAGAAGAGTTACTAAAAGGGAAAGGTACATTCTACTAGGGAGAACAACAACACACACATTCAAGACATTAAAGGAGAAACTTACTACCATGCCTATTCGTGTTTTTCCTTCATGGGACAAACCATTTCATGTACATGTTGACGCTCTGGCATGGCCATTGGCGTGGTGTTGGATCAACCTAGAGAAGGTATTGTAGATCATCCTATCTATTTTTCTAGTAGAAAGATGACTCCTACAGAACATAATTACACAACTACAGAGCACGAAGCTTTGTCAATGATCTATGTTGCATAAATTTCACCAAGTACCTACTAGCTACACCATTCATCTTTTATATAGATCACATGGCATTGAATTATTTGGTAAATAATCCTATTTTACAAGGGCGCATATGTCAATGGGTGCTCTTATTTCAAGAGTTTGATTTCACAGTTGTGGTAAAACCAGAAAAAGTAATTCTAGACCAGACCATTTATCAAGAATATAGTCAGGAGAAGAAGCATAGGCAATTGAGGATACCATGCCAGATGCATAGTTATATAGGTTACAACATGCACCATTAGAACTAGAGGACATTGTTGTCTTTTTACGCACATGGATGACACAGAAGGAATGAAATCCTTGGAGAAGAAACAACTTGCTATACGTGTTGCACCTTATATGTTAATTAGTGGTGACTTGTACAAAATGGGTTGGGATGAAATATTGTGCCGTTGTGTATTGGAACATGAGCACATGGGCATTATGGAAGAAGCTCATGGTGGAATTGCAGGAGGCCACTATGTAAGTGATGCCACAATGTGTAAGATTCTACTCATTGGATTATGGTGGGAGACCCTCTATAAATATTGTAAGGAATTTTGTAAGGCATGTGATCATTGTCAACATCTTGGAAGACTAGGTCAATGAGATGAAATTCCTCTGAGACCTATTGCTAGCAAAACCATTTGAGAAATGGGCTATAGATTTTGTGGGTCCTATTTCACCAGCTACACGCAGAACTGGATCACGCTACATTATAACTTGCACAGACTATCTGACAAGGTGGGAAGAAGCAGCACCTACCAAGGACTATACAATGGCTACAATAGCTCAGTTTCTATGGGAACATATTATTACAAGGTATGGATGTCCTTTGAGTTTGACCAGTGATAGGGGCACACATTTTCTTAATGAGACAATCAAAATTTTATTGGATGAGTTCATGATTGCACACCATAAGACTACACCCTATCATCCTCAGAAAATGGAATTGTTGAGGCTTTCAACAAAATTTTGAGCCACACATTGACAAAAATCTATGATATTGGAAGAAAGGATTGGGATGATAAAGTATCTACAATACTTTGGGCATATAGAACAACATATAAAAGGTTGAACAAAGCCACACCATTTTAGTTAGTGTTTGGCGCAAAAGTCATTCTTCCTATGGAATTTATGTTACCTTCTTTGTATTACATGTATTGGAGGTCTAGCTGATGAGAAAGATTTAGAAGAATGGATTGAAAAGATAATTCAGCTGGATGAGTGATGAGCCATAGCACATTGGAGTCAAAAGCAAGAAAAGGCCAGGTAGAAAGCATGGCATGATAGAAACATAAGGGATAAGAAGTTTGAGATTGGACAAATGGTACTTCTCTATGACTCTAAGTTCTTGCACCATCTAGAAAACTTAAGGTACATTGGTTGGGGCCGTATGTTATCACTTACATCCTTGAAACAGTGCTTGCCAATTAGAAGCACTTGATGGAACACGGCTACCTAGTTACTTCAATGGGAGTAGGTTGAAGCCCTACTATAAATAAGTCTTCTTGGTGTTTTAATAAGGACAATATTTCCATTTAGATTAGATTTTCAATTATGTATTTCCTTAATGTGTTTCCTTCTGTTTCTATGCTTTTTCAATTTAGTTGGTGTGTTGTGAAATAAGCGCTTTGCGCATGAAGCTAATTACTACATGAAGCATGTTTATGCACAGAGGACTGCACATAATTTTAGTGTGGGGTGGTTGTCGATATCTAGGTATAAGATTGTGGGAATTGAAAGGTGAAAGGAATAAGTTGCTATAGGTGCTCTTCAATTCAAAGGATTGCCTCTAAAAAGTGACCAAAGATAGAGATGAATGAAGGGACAATATAACGTGAGGTAAGAAGAGGCCATAACAACTACCAATAGAAGGTGTAGTGATGAGGTACTGGGTGCAAGGAAGCACGCTAAGGAGAAGTCTGTGACCAAAGGGTAGGAAGGTGTGCTAGAAGGTTATAGCTGAGGTGCGAAGATGTAACGTGTGGAAAGGATGGAATTGGTCAATTAATGAGAGGATATTTGGTAGGTGAAGGAGCAATGAATGCATCAAATTTTTTAAAATCTATATAAGGATGGGATGTGAATCATTTTTACCATTGTGATTAAGATATTTGACAAAGAGCTAAGTGTAAAGAGTTGAGTGATAAAATTGAGGTGCAAGAGGTGGGTAAGTCAGTTGTGACGAAGAGATCTATGTGTGTAGAAAGAGCTTGTGTCCCCGGTGGTAAAGGGTTTGAGTGAAGCAAGGTGACAAAGAGGAGTAAGGGCACATAATTTCACCTAGGGCACGCTGAATTGAGCTAGGGTTTGATTCACACATTGTATAATTCAAGAGGCAAGGATCTACAAAGGATTGCAAGGTAGAAATGGCACCCAAGAAATCAGTGCATAGTAGGAGTGAAGGGAAAGAAGAAGGTGGTCGAAGAAGAAGAGGAGATGGCTCCTAAAATAAATTTTTAGAGATGCAATATCTAGAGGGGGTTATCATAGGCCAGGAGTGGGATTCTCACATAAGAAAAAGCAAGGTGAGTGAGTACAATCACTATACCACAAAGAATAAGAAAGAGCTTGATGCCTTGATGAACATGAAGACAAATAAATTACATGATGGAAGACATGCCAGTGTATGATGATGCTAGTGAGAAGATCTTATAGAAGATAGGAGTTTACCAGCTATATGAACTCCCTTACTTGGGAAATATGAGCCCTTGTACCAATGGCTCATGAGCAGAGTGCATGAAGATTTTTTCTACTTTGTAGGATACAGAGCTAGAATTTCAGCCGTGCTCATCTCCATGGTAATGGGGTTAAAAGGCATAGGAGAATATTTATGAGATGATCTAACAAAAAAGGCCACAATATTGGAGACCAGAAAGGATTTGGGGTACACAAAGGGTCCGCGGCATGGACATGATAAACTAAAGAAGTATCCAATGGTGCAAGTAGCCACACATCTTGTTACAAAGCTAAATGACCAGGAAAGGTGGTCACAAGTGAACACCATATGCCGCACATTACCAAAAAGATGTCTGAAGGGGTAGTCTACAACATTTCATAGTATATTTTAGAAACTATCATTGAGGAAGCACACACAAGAGGAAAGATAAACTTTGGAGCTGTTCTGTTATCACTAGTGTTCATGGAGATTGGAGTACCTGATGGATCGAAGGAGAAGATATGGGAGTATCCCATGGAGCACAAGTCACCTGCAGAATGCTTCAAAAAGTACTTGTGTGAGGGATCCATGACAGAACATGTCAAGCAAAGGGCTGAGAAATGGTACGATAGGCTCCGCGTGGCCTTTGAAGAAGAATGGCGCATCCCCAAAGACTTACCTTTGGTGGTTGGAAAGGTAGTTTAGTTCATTGTATACCAACATTTTTATATAGCATGGTTCACCATGAAGGATGGAGCATGGAGCCCTTGGTGTAAGTTGCCATATGCCTTCACAACAAGGTACTTCTAGGTGTCAGTACACATGTTCTTAGACACACGGTGACTCACATTCAATGTGGATAAGGTAGATTGTGACTACCACACACTAAGGAAGAAATATGTGTATCCAGGGTAGGGTGCATATATTGAAAGACTCATTTCAGATGTATTGAGCATTAAACCAATAATTTTGGCTATGGGAGATATTGGAGCAGCATTGTATACCTCTAACTAAAGCCAAAGTTGGAGAATAATAAGTATGTGGAATATGAGTTTGCACTTTCAAAGCACCACCAAAGGGTAAGCATATAATGGAGAACATCCCAAAGTGCTAAGCCCACATAGCCAATTGAAGTGGAGGATGAGGAGGAGGATGAAGGATAGTGGTGGTTTGGAGCATAGAGGCAGAAGACATCCTATGACCAAGGATGAAGCTGAGCGTGCCACTACACCACCTCAACCAAAAGAGGGGGATGATGAGGAATTGGATGCATTCTAAGTAGAGCAAAAATTTAAGTGGGTGTTCAGGAGAACAAGGACTCAAGATGCTACTCCGAAAATAGTGTGAAAATCACCCAAACTCTCTCCACAAAAAGAGACAACCACTGAAAAGGAGAAGGAAACTGAATTTGAATGAGGATGGAAGAATTAGAGGAAAGCACACCTAATTCTCCTACACCTCCAGAGAATGTAGAACAGAAAGATGAAGAAATGAAGCAAGGAGAAGAGGAGGAAAAGGGAACAAGATGAGATAACTATAGAGATTGCGCAAGACATGGAAACAAAAGTTCCAAATCTAGAAGCTCAAGTTCCTAAACAACCTCTATCTAGAAGAACAAGTGGAGAGCACATTCCACAAGCCATGGGTATGCAGAGACACATAGGTAAAATTGTCTCGCGCCCATTTCTAGAGTACACTATCACAAAAGGAATTATATGGCTGGGAATTAATGGATGAAGATATGGCTACAATGTGCACATGAGGAAGTAATTATCATGGTCCATGCACACACACATGGATGAGCCAGATTTTGATGTATGTGAGGAGTCATGCGTATTAAGGAGGTTGAAAAAGACACCTCAGGATAGACACATAAAATAAAGCCTTGCCATGTAAGATGAAGAGGTGAGTAATGCATTGGTTAAAGTCTTAATAGAGGTGGTGAGGCATAATATGGACAAGGATTCCATAATTAGGGAACTTAGGAAGAGATTAAAATGAAGGATGGGAAATAGCATGCCTAACGTAGAGAGAGACTTAGCACATAAAAATAATGTTGTATTTATCAACATCATAGAGGAAATTGGTGACAATGTCATAAGAGCTAGGCCACACTTAGAGCCAAAGGTACCACAAACATTTCCTTCAACAATACACTATGTAGGAAAGTTGGTGGACCTAGTACTTGAAGATGAGCCTCTGCACATGCCAGCGCCAAAGGATCCAGCACAAGAGGCAGAATGAGAGAAGGCTTCAGTGATGTGGAATATTACATCCTATGAATGGCTCACTGCAAGTTGCAAGAAGAATCAAGAAAGTAGGCCAAGCCTTAAACATCTACACATAGCTCCATAGGTGCTCATCAACATAAAACCCTGGATGAGAAAAATGAGGTCCAGTAAAGTGATGAAGGATGAAACATTGGGACAGCGCGAAAGATTATCAATGGTTAAATAGAAGCACGAGGCCCTAGAAGTAGCATAAGAACCACACAAGACTTAGCTAGAAGATCTTGGGAAGATCATTCATGCAGAAGATGGATTTACTAGAGGGAAGGATGACTACAATGTCCAACATTGTGTTGGTCCTATAAAATGAAAAAGGGAGATTGTGAGAGATGAATTAGAGTTCATATTGTGGACATTCCTAGAGAAAAAATTAGAGGAAGCACTCACTGAGTGGAAGACCTTAGAGGTAGAAATAAAAAAGGAATATCCTGAATTAGTTGTTCAAATGAAGAAGAGACTATAGAGTAAAAAAATTATTTCATACATTCTTTCATTCTTTCAATTCTTCTATTTTTCTAGTTTTTGGAGATGACCATTGTCGGGATGATAATGAAATTAGTGTGGGGTAATGTTCATCAAATAACACTTGACAAAGAAATCACACAAGAAGTCCACATGGGGAAGTGAGTCATATTCAAAGGCATGAATGAATAGGGAGAACATGTGCACAGAATGAAAGTTCATATTTTCAGGACTTAGCCATTTTTTCTCATAAAGGTCTATTTTTAGAGATGGCGTGCAAAGCACACAAACAAGGCAGAGACATGCGCACCACACATTGGCTATTTTTGGAGGATTGGATATGAAGCACTTTGCATGGATATAGGCGGTAATAGATCCGCCATCGTCGTTAACTAGTAGTAATATATTGTTAGCACATTTTCATGTGTGGCTAGGTTTGTAATGGTGTGTGGCTAAGAATAGCATGCGACCTATTTTTAGAATGGATAAGCGGTGAAGGGAAAGTCCCCACCCTTATAAATATATTGTAAACCGTGTAATAGTGGGGGATCGATATGGATATAGAGACATATGGGGGATCGAGATATACAAAGATATGTTGTTAAATATGCTACATGCATACTACTGATATTATAATGAAGCTTCTGTAAACTTATTGCATTAAATATAATGAAGGACATTGGCTGAATCTAAGTGTTAGTTCTATGTGTATCTGAATCTAGTTTGTTTTTTATCTCATCATGGTTAGTAGTCAATTCTACTTTTCCTTAGATATAGATCTCGGTATGCTCTATAGAATGATGTGTTAGTAATGGAACCATATATATGTCAAGTATTCATCATGCAAACATCCTACAATAGAAACCCTAAATAGGGACCTAATACCTTTATATGCTTTGAGTGAGCGCTCAATCTAGGCTAAGTGATGTGCCGGTGTGCATAGGGTTTCATTGGGTTTGTACCACCGAATTATAGGATGCATCATTGATTTTTTATCAGCCTACCTCTACCGATGCGGTTACCCATAACCACCGTTGGTTCTTCCTAAACCATGATCGGTCATATCCGATCGATCTTTGGTCTCGTATTTGGCCACCCTATCAATAAAAAAACCTAAGAATCTTTATCCAAGTAACCTAAGTGACCCAGAACCTGAAAATGACCTATTCCAACACTTTGACCCCTTACCCTACCTCCAGATCTGATCATAACCTATCTTGTTATATTATATTTGCTTATTGTATTTTAATGAGATACCTAAATCATATCAACTATAGTAGGACCTTGTTTATTTACATTATTTCTTGCATTAAGTTGTATTAAACAGTGGATTGACAACCATCTAGGAAGTATCACACTTCCCGGATCTATCACTCGCTAGGAAGTCCACTGTCATATATTATTTAACTCTTCTTTTGTGATCTTTTTTTCTATTTCGGTGTAGTTCCTCTTAGCCAAAAGAAGCTCTCACAAACAACATTAGGTCGAGAAGTAAGAATACACACACAACCTTCAAGTCAACCATCATAATAGGTATTCCTCCTCAAAGACATAACATTAACCATTTCGTCACATTCAAAACATAAAGAAAATGGTGAAACACATACTATTATTCTAGATCTTTTATCCACTCCTCAACACTTGCTAGGGTCAACCGATACGTCTTCATCATGAACCATCCTAAAAATAACTGAAAAAGAGGTCTCGACAACGAAACCAATGATGCAACCTAGAATTTACCACATATAACCCATGAACACCGACACATCACCCATCCCGAAATGAGTACTCACCAAGCGCACAAAGGTACTGTGCCCCTCCTTAGAGTTGTTTGTACAAGATGTGAACATGATGAAGATGTAATGTATTCATATCCACAAACAACATAAATATTCCATAGAGCATATTCCAGATCTAGATCTAAAATAATAATGAATTAAGCAATAGATATAACAAATTCAACCATGTAAGAACTAGTTTCAGTCATGTTAACACCATTATTCACCCAACACACTCCATTATATTAAAACATAATAAACACATAAGCTTCTTACAATAAGTAGTATCATAATTTTATGTGAGCATCAGATCTGGAAGCATAACTCCACAATAACTCATACATAGCACTCTCTCTTAATCTACATAGATAACTACATACTTATAAGGGTGGGGAATTTCCCTTCACTGCTTACACACTTACAAAAATAGGTCGCATGCTGAAAATAGTCATGCGCCTTTACAATAACATGCACACATGCAAGTGTGCTAATAATAGATCTCTTACAGTTAACTGACAGTAGTAATTCTATTATTAATTCGAACTCATGCATGATGCTTTAGTAGATGCTCTTCCCAAAATAGCATTTGTGTGTTCGCGCAAGTCTCCATCCCGTTGTGTGCTCCATGCACTATCTCCAAAAATATCGTAACCATGAAAATGGCTAAGTCCCAATTCAATTTAATTTTTTCGCACGCGCTTCCTTCCCTATCCTTCCGCACCTTCAAATATTCCTCGCTACCGTGTGTGAATCTTCGTGTTCCTTCTCCTTAGTGTCATACTTTTTCTCGCTCAACAACAATCCTTTATCCGATAGTTTTTAAACTCATTTTGACGTATTTAACCTCTCTCAAGGATAAGTTTGGGATTTCTTGGCATAGACATGCCCTTCCTATGTAGGGTCTAATCTCGAGTTAACTAACGTATGAATGTACGTCCACGCCAAAACACCAAATTGGGTTCTTGATGGCTCATTACTAATTTGTGACATGTTTTAACCTATCCCAATGAGAGGTTTGAGATTGTTTGGCATGGACATTCCCTTCCTGTGTAGAGTTCAATCTCGAGTCAACTAATTTATAAGTGTAAGTCCATGACAAAAACCAAACAGGAATATTGGTGATTCACTTACTAATTTATGACATATTTTAACCTATCTCAAGGATAGGTTTGAGATTTCTTGGCATAAACATGCCCTTCGCATGAGTAAGGTTCAATCTCAAGTCACTAACTTTTGAATGTAATTCCACACTAAAAATCAAACCGAGAGATTGGAAAGGTTATTTTAAGTAGAGATATATCAACATTTCCACACATTCATGACATAATCAAAATCAATAGCATTCATTTGATCCAATTATCTATTTTAGAGGTCTTATTCTAGAGTCTATAATGTCTCAAAATTCCCAAAATTTGATCTTCCAAGAAATACATCACTCTATTAATACCATTCCCTATCCTAACAACATGTACACATGCATAATCAACTATTAAAATGATCCATTTGTTTATAAAAATTCACTTGGCTCATACTTCTCTTCTATTCCTTTCACTATCTCTAAGTGTCTTAGCTCGAAACCAAGTACAATATTTAATTTTTCTTCCTTTTGCTTCATTCAACTCTCTTTATATTGTCACACCATACCATACTAACCTAAACCCATTCAACAAAAGTGATTAAACAAAATAAATCAATCTCTCTTTCAATTTTATCAAACCCTTCTCTATTATAGCTCTCAAATAGCCTTTTGTCATTGATTTTAGGGCACAACATTAGACCTAGGGATATTTGGATTAATCTAATGGGATTTTAGGTCACCCATTTCCCTTTTCTATCCGAGTGTAAAGTATTAAGACTAAAAACTTGGTTAAAAATGGATTTGTTAATGCATAATTTTATGTAATCTCTAAATTTAGTGCTATCTCTTTAGTTCACAAAGCATTCGTATGACTTATTGAGATGGTCTAGTCAAATTTCGAGAATGATCTCGACACCTTCGAATGACATTCAAGACATCACAATTCAGTTCGGGGATTTTCTTAGTAGCCGACAAGCTAGAATCACCTTGATGGTTACGAATCGCTCTCTATGTAGAGTGGCGATTACGTAACCGCCACAATGGTTAAACAACCGCCTCGGTGGTTACTGAAACTCATGTCGATCAGAAGTAAGCGTTGGTTTTATGTAATTCGGTTATGTGGCTCGGGAATTAAAATAGTTGCAAATGTTTGGGATTCTAGTCAGTTTGTTTTACTTTTCCACGCATCCTCAAGGCTATAAAACTATAAATAGAAGCATTGTGAAGAGTTTGGCCAAGTGATTTTGGGAGAATTCGAGTTATGAGAAGAGTTGAAGAGTTTTTTTCCTTCTCTTACTTGTTCATGGTGAAGAGTTCATATGTGTTGAATAAATTGTGAGTAAGTAAATATAATTAGTAAGTATATTTAGATTTCTTAAAGGCCAATTTGGTAGTAATTTGTATCATTTTGAT
This sequence comes from Taxus wallichiana var. yunnanensis, assembly GCA_018340775.1. Lineage (NCBI taxonomy): Eukaryota > Viridiplantae > Streptophyta > Pinopsida > Cupressales > Taxaceae > Taxus > Taxus wallichiana. The sequence continues at coordinate 375,578,085 of CM031244.1, read as the reverse complement.
ATTACATAGTAAAGGGGAACTAATTTTCTCACCCACTGGAGTTTTCCCACATCGGGTTTCTCCGGGATAAATCCGGACTCATTCTTGTCTCTATTTCTCTGTTATTTTAATCTAATTGTGTGAATAATATGCACATTATTTTGGTTAAGAAGAACTTAAGCAATTTCCATTCAATTTTCACTAAGAAAGGATTTGTTTAGTGTTTTAAGAGGTAATTTATGGATTAGATTATTATTAGAGTTGGTTCAATTTCAATTTTTGTGTGGTTAACTTGTGTTGAGATTAGGTTAGATGCCCCTTACCCGAAAGGGAAAAGAAAAACGATGTGGTAACTCCGATTCCCTTTCAAGAAGATATTTCTACAATAAAGTGGAAGAAATGAATTCATGAGATGGATCGAAGATTTGATCCCAAAGATAATGGTGAATAACACCTCTACAAACTAGAGGAGAATGTGGAAAATCTTCCTAAATGTGTGGGTAGCATTTCAACATCCTTGGGGAGGAGTCCATCATGGGATTGCTCATGGAGAAGCTTGGTGTTTCAAAAATACCCCATAAGACCATGAATAAGAACCATCCCATGCCATTCCCTGCCTCCTCCATTCAAAGTAAATGAAGAGATAAAGATTCAACATTATGATGGAGATGTGAATGCCGAAAAGATAGACCATTGGCTAGCTCAACTTGAGGTATATTTCAGCTTACATCAAATTAATGAAAGTCAATAAATTTCCTTTGCTTAGTTAAAATTAACCAATCATGCTTTAACTTGGTTTGAAAGTTATGTACATTATTTGGTTATGAAGAATATTCCTCCTATTACCGGATGGGATACTTTTAAGAAACTATTAAAAAAATAGTTCTATCTTATTTTTATGAGGAAGAGAGGTCCATGTATTGGTAGTATCTTAGGTAGAAACAAGGCCAGATAGTGTAGGAGTACACGAGTGAGTTTCGGAAGAAATATATTCAAATGGGAGAGGATGTGGTAGGTTGGGACTTGTTGATGAAATACATTGGTAGATTCCATACCCACTGAGGAGACCCATTCTCTTGGCTGGTGACATATGTAGATGAGGCTTGCACACAAGCTCACTACTTAGAAATGGACACGAAGAAGAGTCCACTACCTCTCGAATGCTTCAAACAAATCAAGTGACACAAAACAAAAGGACAAAGGGAAATGAAAGGGTAAGAAAAATGTATTTCTATTTCTAAAAGGTTACGAAAATTCACTATGGGAATTGTGATGTTGACACTAATTTTGAGGAAAATGTTGGAAGATCCACCCGGAATTACATCCCTTCAAGAAAAATAAGAATAAGAAGAAGCTATGGATGTCATCTAGGGAGAGGAAGTATTTTGTAGTGAAGAGGTGGATGATACTATGTGATGTGGCTCCATCCACAGAGAGGTATGTCCTGGGTAGTAAAAATGATGCTCAAGAGAATGAGTTTACAAAACTTTTTCATTTAAAAATTCAAGTAAAGATATATATTTTGATACATGTTCTCAAGCTAATTTTATTAGTAAAGATTTAATAGATAGATTGAAGTTGGAAACTTATAATCACCCGAGTCCATATTCTTTAGGATAGGTGAAGAAAGGTGTAGAAATTAGGGTTACTAAGTAGTGTAAGACAACTTTTGGTTTTGACAAAAGTTTATTGATGAAGTTACTATCGATGTTGTTACCCTTGATGGGTGTGGTGTAGTATTTGGCCCATATTTGTATGTCATGGATGTTATCTTCATAAGAAGAGCCAACCAAGTACCACTTGGTAAAGGATGGTAAGAGCTACATCATTTCATCCTATTCAGGAGATTTGAAGATACCTTTAGTAAGTTTCAACAAATCCCAAAAACTTATTAATACTAGTGGTAAATTTGCATTGCTTCTTTTGAGAGATATGCCGGATGATGAGGTTTACTTATAAAACCACTTGTATCATGTTTTCTAATAAAGACCAGAGACATAGATAGCTGAATTGATTCAATAGCTCGTGGAGAAGTCTTTTTAGGAACCTCAGGCTGCCCCCGTCAGTGAAATTGACCACAAAATCCATTTGGTATCCGAGATTCCACTTCTAAAATTGAGATTATACATGGTATTTGAAATATTCCAACGAGGTAAAGTAATAATTACAATATTTGATTAAACAAGGTATAATCCATCCTAGAACTTATCCAAGTGGTTCTCGCTATTGTTTTAGTACCTAAAAAGATGGTTTATGGAGAATGTGTGTTTATTATAGAGGTTTAAATAAAATAATCATCAATAATAGGTACCCTCTTCCTCGCATTGATGATTTATTATATTAGTTATAATATGCTAAATATTTTAATAATATTGATTTGAAGTCTAGGTATCATCAATTATGGATCAAGGAAGAGGACATCTAGAAGACAACGTTCAAGACTAGGCAAGGGTTATATGAATGGTTGGTATTACTTGTTTGGGCTATGCAATGCACGAGATAACTTCATGGGGTTGATGAACTAGGTAATGAGGCCATTTATTGATTCCTTTTTATTGTTTACTTGGATGACATTTTGGTTTATAGTAGAACTTTTGTGGAACATATTGATCATTTTTGTCAAGTTTTACAAGTTCTTAAGGATAAACGACTTGTATTGAATGAAAATAAATGTGAGTTTTCACAACATTCGCTTGTCTTTTTGGGACACGTGGTTAGAGATGGGGAGTTGAGAATTGATTCGACTAAGATAGAGGCCATTCAGAAGTGGCCTACTCCTTTTAGTTTGTGAGAGACTAGGAATTTTATTGGAGCAATTCAAGATTTGTGGAAGTTCATTAATAAATTCTCTTCCATGGTAGTGCCACTACATTTAGTAACAACGTGGGGTAATACATTTGATTAGGGTAAAAACAAATGACTGATTTTGAATATTTTAAATATAAAATTAGTCATGCTCGATTTTTCCGTGTCGACTTATGATTCCATTCAAAGTGGAAACCAATGTTACCGACTATGCCATGGGGATGTCCTACTTGTGGAGGAAGGCCAATATGGTATCACTCGAGTTGTTTCATGGTGAAATTTTGAATTATTGTACTTATGAAAATAAATTATATGCTCTTTTTTAAGTAGTCATAAAATGGAAACATTATCTCATGGGTAAGGAAAATGTTATTCATACGGAGCCACCAACCTCTCCAATATTTTCAAGCTCAAATTAAACTTCAAAGACTAGACAATATAAATGGATGGGTTTTTTTTACAGAAATTTAATTTGGTTATTAAATATAATAAATGTGTGACTAATCAATTGGATGACATGTTATCTAGACTCTCTTTTGATTTCATTTGTGGGCACATTAACTCTTCTTGAGCCTTTTTTGCGAAGCATATCAAGAACGCTATGAGCAAGATCCATATTTTGTAGAGATATTTCGTAAGAAACCTCCAAGTGAGGGATTTGCACCTAGAGGGGAGTATTCTTTCCAGGATGTCTTTCTCTACAAGAATGAGAAACTTTGTGTGCCTAAGGGGAAAGAGTGCAATTAATGAGATAAGTACACACTTGCATGGTGGTTGGTCACTGGGTGTGATGAAGCTGTAACACACTTACAAAGGTATATTTATTGGCCAAAGATTCATTATTAGGGGTTGTGTTTATGTAGTAAAAGTAAGTCTAATAATAGGAAGTTCGGATTATATATGCCGTTATCGGTTCCTTCCGACCATGGGAGAGTATCTCCATGGATTTTTGGGGCATTTTCCCACCTCCAAAAAGGGTCATGATTACATTCTTGTGATAGTAGATCAATTTAGTAAGATGTGTATTGTTGTTCCTGCAAAAAGACCATTAATGCCGGTGATGTAGCTGAATTGTTTTTTCTAGTGTGTGGCTTCACTTTGGTTTTCCTAGCTCTATTGTGTGGACATAGACTCACGATTTGTTGGAAATTTTTGGTCTACTTTGTGGGAAAATATGGATACAAATTTGAAAATATCTACCGCTTTATCCATAGACTCGATGGGAAACTGGAGTTGGTGAATCACACGTTGGTAAAAATCTTGAGAGGATATAACAGAAACATCCGAGGGCTTGGGATGAGAACTAAACGTATATCCAACACTCTTATAATAGGGCAATTCAAGCTTCAACTAGTAAAAATCTTTTTGAAACATGTTTTGGTTATTTTCCTAAGAGTGATTTTGATGTTGTTCTAATATTACCATGCGAAATGATAGGAAAGTGGAACCGGAGGTCCAAAAGGTTGAGAAATTCATTGAGAAAATTTAGTAGATACACCTTCAGTACATAAGAGGAATGAAGTCACATGCCAAATACAAAGCACAACATGATTAACATAGGACTAAACATTATTTGCTTGTTGGAGACAGTGGTATGGTTGTATTTGAGATGGGATAGACTATAGGGGAAGGAAAAGAAACTCAAAAAATTTTGGTATGGACCATTTTAAATTACGGAACAAGTGGGTAAGAATAATTTTCACTTGGATTTGCCCTCCGTATATGAATATTTATTCCATCGTAAATGTTGAGAACTTACCTATTTTTGAGCCATCCATGTTAGATGATGAAGAAGGGGGAGTATTTCTTCCATCTATTGAATACATCACGATGCAACCTAGAATTACTGGATAACATGCTAGTCATCCGGCACATCACTTAGCTTAGACTCGAGCACTCCCGAAGCGCATAAAGGTACCAGTGTCCCTATTTAGGGTCTTTGTAGTAGGATATTAACATGATGATGGAATAAACATATACATCCATAAATAATTCATCATTCTACAATGCATACCATATTCAAATTTATGAAGGAACAAGTTTAAACAATAATCATGATTGAATCAAGAACATGCACAACTTGATTTCACATAGGAATAACACTTAGATTCAGCCAATAACTTCCATCTATTAATAAACATATAATCTCCTTATAATAATGACATTCTATACCAATTTGTATGGATCTGATATAGTATTCTTGTCGTATACCTCTCTCTATATATCTATGTGATTCGCGTAATATATATAGGGTGGGAACTTTCCCTTCACCACTTCTCTATTCCAAAAATAGGCCGTATGCTATTATTAATAGCCACACGCCATTTACAAGCATAGCCACACATGAAAGTGTGCTATCTATAGACCTCTTTGCAGCATTAATCAAGTGACAATCATATTCTTAGCTCGCCTCCATGCAAAATAAGCTTTGATCCGATCCTCTAAAGATAGACAATGTGTGGTGCGCACGTCCCTCCATGTAAGTAAAGAAGCCATGTGGCTGAACCACATCATTTGTTGCAGTAGAGATACACATGGAAGCTAAATGAAGTATTTATCTTCTATGTGGTGATCAGAGTTGTATTACTCTTGATTAAGAATCCAGATTCAACATCAGAGAACAAAGAATATTGAGATACATATACGCTTCACCCGTGAGAAGGTGCAAAGTGATGAGATAAATCTCAAGTTCATGTTGACTGAAGAACATGTTACTGACATCTTCACAAAGTCCCTGAGTGCTGCAAAGTTTTGTCACTTTCGTGAAAATCTTGGATTTTGGAGTTTCCATTGAGGGGGAGTGTGCATGACAATGTCACCTCCTAATGGAACTTGGTTTTTGTAAAAAGACCTTTGGGCATTTGTAAAAGACCTTCGGGAAAGTGTAAAAAGACCTTGGGCATGTATACCTCATCAAATTCTTTTTAGAAATAAGTGTAGAAATATCTTAAAGGCGGTCTTCAATAAACTCTTTAGTGCTATTGAGTTTACTGGTAAACATCTAGTACAAGCATATTGTTAAGGAGGTCCTTGGTTGTAAAATACTCCTATATGCTTGGGTTCAATAACCTTTTATGAGAACACTTGTGAGAACATGTAAAACTCACAAATCATACTTAGCCACTGATCATGGGATGATATTTGGGATTCCAAATCCTTTTGTACCAAAAGGTAAATTGAGTATGATAAAAGTGTTATAATTCCTTCAACCGATATGCTAGCCTAAAACCTTTATGGTTTAAGGATTGTAAATCTGTAGTGTACCACGGGTAAGTAATCTATTGGCATATGTTATGTTATCCCATTAACATTAGGGGAGTGTTGGAACATAATGATTAAGTGGTCTAGCTAACCCTTAATGTATATGGGTTCATCACTAATATATAGGTTGATATTTAATAATATGAAATATTTATATTTCTATTATTAAATATGCTAACTAAGTATATACTTTAGGTTAAATATTTAATATCATGAAATGATTTATTTCTAATATTAAATATTATAAACTTAGGTGTATGTGTCAACCATTTTAGGTTGAAAAGGTGGGTCGGGAAACATACCCGATCATCTTATATAAAACGGTCTTTAGGTCCTCATTTGATATATTTAGGAAATATATCAAAGGTGTGCAAATCAAATGATTTGGTTTTACCCTTAGTAAATAGGGTTTCAAAGGAGGAGGTGATCTTACTAGATGTAAAATAAGTTCTCTGAAGTAAAAGGTTATTTTCAAAGTGGTTTTTACCCTATTGGGGTTTTCTACTATAAATATTGTCACATGTTATTTATTTCTTGTAAGTATTTATTTATTTACTTATGTTATGATGTAATCTTTATTTAAATATTTATTGTAACATTATGTAATATGTAAGTTGATTAAATCCGTATTTATTAGAATCCTCAAATTCTAACATGGTAACAGAGTGAGGTAAATTAAATAAATTAAGATCAAATGTTTTGTATTTTATTTATTTAATTTGTATAGGTTTTTTCAACCAACTTTGAGAGGGTATTTAAAAGTATTTGGTCCCCTTATTTTTTTCCACATGAAGTGTGGTAAATATTTATTAAAATCTTTGGTAGTTATAGCCACATAAAAGTTTTTAGTTTTGATGAATTATATAAAATATTTTACAATATTTCCATACTTTTAAATGTGTGCGGGGTAAAATTAAGAGTAAATGAAGGGACAAGACAAGGTTCATGAAAATAGGAATTTCAATTTATTTCATTGGTCGGGTGAAATTACTTGTCCTCTCTATAAAATATGCAAGTTAATCTATACTCTCATAAATCTACTTGCACCTAGTAAAATTCTTTTAACCTAGTCTATGTCCTTTAAACCCCTTTAATAAGGGTTATGTGTTTTTAATATAAAAACAATATACTATAGTTTATAATTTTTATGAACTATATGTTATTTTTTATTTTCATTCTATAAATTATATACATATTTTTAATTAAAAAGTGTATATATTTTTACATTATAAATTATAATAGGTTATTATATTGTGTTAAAATATAACCTCCTAATATTATACATGAATGTGAAATTCTAGAATTTCACATTTTGGAAATACACAATAAGTTTTAGCTTTATTAAATTTGACGGTCAAATGAGCGTCATGTAGACTACACATAAGACAATATGACGGTTATTTAGACGTCAAATTTAAGCTCTTAGGTTCCAAGAAACTTTAAATGTGTAAAATTGACGGTCAAATGACCGTCACGATAAACAAAAAATAAGTCATTATGACGTTCATTTAGACGTCAAATTTAAGTTGGTTGATTTTTGTCTACATTAATTTTTAAAGAAATTTGAAGTTGTTATGCATTCTTAGGGTCTCTTCTTCACTTCTATATGCTCGAAATATTTTTAATATAAATATGGGGTATAATGCGAGTGCTTTATCATGTAGGTTATTAATTTGATCATGGGAGGTTAATTAATATACATTGTAATGACATAATTAGTAATGATCAAATAATTTCTTTAGATCTATAAAATTTAGATTTGATTCTATTAAAAGTGTTGTTTTTATTGATAAATATGTATCTAACTCTGTGGTATATTTTATATTATAATGGGGTGTGTTTTACATGTTTAGGAAAACAATGTCGTCAACTATTTTTGTCTTGACAAAATCCAGGATATCGAATGAAACTAACTACAACATTTGGGTCAAATATAATTTATGGCAAGGTAACTCTGGACGATTATTTCGGATCTAAGGTTACTCCCACCGGTCGTCAAGCAACTATAGATAACATGAATGCATTCTTGCAATGAATGTAAGATACTCTTTCTATACGCAATGTGAACAATGAGTACCTTATACACATTGGTAATATCAAACATCCGAAAGAGGTATGGACACAACTAGAATCCATGCATGAAGGATACTTGGTATATCAAGGATAGTGCTAGAGTATAATAGCTTAAGGAATTCAAAGAAATGATCTATATATTTTTGATGATTTTCTTCGCATCTTGTTTTATATATCGAAGTTTGAATAATTCAAAACTATGTCATGAAAGGTTAGGACATACTAATTATCAAAGCTTATATGAAATGTATAGATATAGTCTAAACGAAAGGTTTACATGTGTTCTCTTCTTCTCTTGAAGTTACTTCGTTAAATGTTTCTAAATGATGGTTTTGATTCTAATTTAGTAAATAGGTCATGATGATGTTTTGATCTTATAGATGTTTACGAAACTCTTATCTTCCTAGATAAGAAATTGAATTGGACTCAATCTATGCTAGAAAACTCAAATCCTATTAACCTTAGTAAAATAACCAGAAGCCATCATATGTACCATGCATTAATTATCTTATATGAACTGAGCCGTGAAGTATTATAGGGTCTAGGTGGATATACAAAGTAAAATATAATGGTGATGGTAGTATTAAAAACATAAAGCTAGACTTATTGTTAGAGGTTTCACTTAGAAACTTGATATTGATTATGTTGAGACATTTTCTATAGTTAAAATGAGTATTGTTATGGCCTTATTTGCATGATTTCGCTCAATTTGGGTGGGAAATCCACCAAACGGATAAGAAAAATAATTTTTGAATTGCGATTTAAAATAAGAACTTTACATGTTTCAAACCTAAAGGATTTGAAGAAACTGGTAAATAAAACTATGTTTGTAAGTTGAGAAATCTTTGTATGGTTTAAAACAAGCTCTTAGAGATTGGTATGCAAAAAAATTTCTTTCCTTAAATTGTTAGGTTTTGTTAATTGTTCTTCTAACAATGATATATTCATTAAACAATAAGGCTCGCATATTATTATTATATGTATATATGTTGATAATTTGCTTATGTCCTGGGGAAAATTTTGATTTAATTAAAAAGATTAAAGAGAAGTTTAAGCAGTACTTTGAAATGAATGAATTAGGTCTCTCACATCATGTTATTTGTATGATTGTATTTCATTTTATTGTTATTTTTCAAAACACAATATGCAACCATTGTATTGAAAAAGTTTCTTATGATTGATTGTAAACCATTTTCTACTTTAATGGAAGTTGGAATAAATATTGATCATAAATCTACATATGAAAAAGGTTGATCCTATTTTATATACATTGTTAGTTGATAGTTTGATTTATCTAACTATAACTAGATCAGATATTTCCTATACAAAAGGAATTACTTCAAGGTTTATGCAAGAACCTTTTTAGAGATCATTGGAATCTTGCAAAAAGAATTTTTAGATATTTGAAAGGAACAATCAATTATGGGTTGCATTATAATAAGAATGAAAATACTATCCTATATGGATTTTATGATTTTAACCATATTGATGTTGTATTATAAAATATACTAGATATGTGTTCAAGTTTTTTTGGTGTAGGAACCATTTCTTGGAAAAACAAATACAATTAATAGTCTCCATTTTTTCTTGAGGAAGAGAAATACAATGGAAGAAGTAAAAAGCCATGTGGTTGCATGATAATGATGTTGGTAGAGATACACATGGAAGCTAAAGGAAGTATTTATCTTCTATGTGGTGGTCAGAGTTGTATTACTCTTGATTAAGAATCCAATTCAACATCAAAGGACAAAGAACATTGAGATAAATATATGCTTCACCCTTGAAAAGGTACAAAATGATGAGACAAATCTCAAGTTCATGTTGGTGAAGAGCATGTTCTTTGACATCTTCACAAAGTCCTTGAGTGCTGCAAAGTTTTGTCACTTTCATGAAAAGCTTGGATTGTCGGAGTTTCCATTGAGGGGGAGTGTGCATGACAATGTCACCTCCTAATGGAACTTGGTTTTTGTAAAAAGACATTTGGGAATTTGTAAAAGACATTCAGGCAAGTGTAAAAGACCTTTGAGTATGTATACTTCCTCGACTTCTTTTTTAGAAATAAGTGTAGAAATATCTTAAAGGCAGTCTTCAGTAAACTCTTTAGTGCTATTGAGTTTATTGGTAAATATCTAGTACAAGCATATTGTTAAGGAGGTCCTTAGTTGTAAAAGACTCCTATATGCTTGGGTTCAATAACATTTTATGAGAACATGTAAAACTCACAAATCATACTTAGCCACTGATCATGGGATAATCTTTGGGATTCCAAATCCTTTTGTACCAAAAGGTAAATTGAGTATGATGAAGGTGTTATAATTCTCTCAACCGATATGCTAGCATAAAACTTTATGGTTTAAGGATTGTAAATCTTGTAGTGTACCACGGGCAAGGTAATCTATTGGCATATGTTATATTATCCCACTTAACATTAAGGGGGTGTTGGAACATAATGATTAAGTGGTTTGGCCAACCCTTAATGTATATGGTCCATCACTAATATATAAGTTAATATTTAATAATATGAAATATTTCTATTTCTATTATTAAATATGCTAACCTAGGTATATACTTTAGGTTAAATATTTAATATCATGAAATGATTATATTTCTAATATTAAATATTATAAACCTAGGTGTATGTGTCAACCATTTTAGGTTGAAAAGGTGGGTCAGGAGACATACCCAATCACCTTATATAAAAAGAACTTTAGGTCCTCATTTGATATATTCAGAAAATATATCAAAGGTGTGCAAATCAAGTGATTTGGTTTTACCCTTAGTAAATAGGGTTTCAAAGGAGGAGGTGATCTTACTAGATATAAAATAAGTTCTCTGAAGTAAAAGGTTATTTTCAAAGTGGTTTTTACCCTATTAGGGTTTTCCACTATAAATAATGTGTCACATGTGTTATTTATTTCTTGTAAGTATTTATTTATTTAAATATTTATTGGAACATTATGTAATATGTAAGTTGATTAAATCTATATTTATTATAATCCTAAAATTCTAATGAAATAATGTAGTTGAATAAAGAATGTTTTAAGAGGCATCCTCCTGTATCAGCTTTAAAGTATCAATTTTGATACTCCTCCTTTATTTTGGCCTCCAAGGTCTGCCATTCAGTGAGTGCTTGTTCTGCTTTCTCTGGAATGTCCACAGCAATGGATTCCAACTCATCCCTCGCAATCTATCCTTTTTCATTTTGTAAAACCAACACAACGTTGGACATTAATGTCATTCTTCCTTCTAAAAGATCCATTTTCTGCGCAATGAGCTTCCCAAACTCTTCCAGCCGAGTCTTATGCTTTGCTTTTGTACTATTTCTTTGCCAAGGCCTTGCACTGCTTAACCATTGAAAATCTTTCTGCGTGGCCCAATTTTTCATCCTTCATTGCTCTTTGGACCTAATTGCTTTCTTCTAGGGTCTTTATATTGATAAGCACCTCTAGAGATTTATGGATGTTTAAAGCTCCAGTCTTGTTGTCTTCAATACCTCATAGTGCTTACAAAACCCTTCATGTGATGTAATATTCTTCATCACCGATGATTTATCTAGCACTTCCTCTTGTTCTCGAGCTCCTTGGCACTGGTATGCGCAGAGGTTCATCTTTAAGTACCAAGTCCACCAAATTTCCTACATAGTGTATAAGCCGAAGGAAACATCTCGTGGTACATTGGCCTCCAAGTGTCACCTAGTTCTTATGACATTGTCCTCAATATCCTCTGCGATGCTTTGATAAATATTTCATTCTTTTTCCATGCTAATTCTCTCTCTTGAGTTATGTGCGCTATCTCTGCATCCTTTGTCTTGAGCTCCTCACACAATGCTCTTATTGTTGCAACTTTGTCCATGTTTCTCCTTGCAACTTCATAGTAGAAACCTTTACCAATGCGTTGTTGACCTGCTCATCTAACATGACTGAAGAGGGCTTTACCATCATATGTCTAGATTATGGTGCTTTCTTGATCATCTCAAAACACATGGCTCTTCACATATATTAAAGTCGAGGCTCATCCATATGGGTGTGCATTGACCATGATGATTGTTTCCGAGTGTATACAATCACCATATCATCATCCATTAGCTCCCGCCTAAATAAATCCTTCTCTTTGCTATCATGCTCTGGAAGTGAGCGTAGACAATTTTACCTACGTCCTCCACATACCCCATGGCTGGTGGAATGTGCTCTCCACTTGTTCTTCTAGACCATTGTTGCTTAGGGACTTTAGCTTCCAAATTTGGGACTTATGTCTCCATGTCCTGAACATTCTCTGCAGTTGTCTCCTTTGGTCCCTTCTCATCCTCTCCTCTTTCCTTTGATTCCTCACCATGTTCTTCTATGTTCTCTGGAAGTGTAGGAGAATTAGGCGCGCTTTCCTCTGACTCTTCCGCCTCCTCATTTAACTTCAGTTTCCTCCTTTTCACGTTGCCTCTTCATACGTGGAGAGATTCTAGGTGATGCACGCACCATGGTGGGAGTATCACCTTAGGTCCTTGTTCTCCTAAACACCCTCTTCTATATGTTCTCTCCTTAGACTATATTCACGTCCTCATCATCCCCCTCTTATGGCTAAGGTGGTGTAGTGGTGCACTCAGTTTCACCCTTATTTATAGGATGTCTCCTACCTCTATGCCTCAAACTAACACATTTTTCGTGGTCCTCATCCTCATCCTCCACTTCAATTGGCTATGTGGGCTTAGGTGCAGGATGTTCTCCATTGTATGCTTTTCCTTTAGTGGTGTTGGAAGTGTGAACTAACCTTTGACAAACTTGTTATTCTCCATCTTTGGCTTCAGTTGGAGATAAACCAGCGCATTACTCCAATATCTCCCACCGCCAAACTTATTGGTTTAATGCTCAAAACATCAAAAATGAGTCTTTCAACATATGCACCCCGCCTGGATACACATATTTCTTCCTTAGTGTGTGGTAGTCGTAGTCTACCTTATCTCGCATTGAATATCAGTTGCCACACGTCTGTAAACTTGTGTACTAATGCCTGGAAGTACCTTGCTGTGAATGCATATGGAAACTTGCACCAAGGAATCCATGCCCCATATTTCATTGCAAACCGCACTATATAGAAATGCTGGTATACAGAAAATTGAACTACCTTTCCAACCACTAAAGGCAAGTCCTTGGGGATGTGCCATTCTTCCTCAAAATCCACACGAAGCCTATCATACCACTTCTCAGCCCATTTCTTAACCTACTCTATTATGGATCCCTCACATAGGTACTTCTTGAAGCATTCTGCAAGTGATTTGTGTTCCATCGGATACTCCCATACCTTCTCCTTCGGTCCATCAGGCACTCCGATCTCCATGAACACTAGTGATAACAAAAAAATCCAAAGTTGATCTTTCCTCCACGTACTTCTTCAACGATTGTCTCTGTAATATACCATGAAATGTTGTAGACTACTCCTTCAGACATATTTTTGGCAATGTGTAGCCACATGGTGTTCACTTGTGACCACCTTTCCTAGTCATTGAGCTTTGTAATGAGATGTGTGGCCACTTGTACAACTAGATACTTCTTTAGTTTGTTGATGTCCATACCACGCGGACCCTTTGTATATCCCAACTCCTTCCTGGTCTCTAATATTGTAGTTTTATTTGTTAGATCATCTCACAAATCATCTCCCATGCCTTTCAACCCTATCACCATGGAGATGAGTGTGGCTGAAATTCTGACTCTGCACCCTGCAAAGTAGAAAAAATCCTTGTGCACTCTGCTCATAAGCCATTGGTATAATGGCTCATACTTCCTAAAATAAGGGAGCTCATAAAGTTGGTAAACCCCTATCCTCTACAATATCTTCTCACCAAAGATATCTTCTCGTCATGTGTTTATTTGTCTTCATGTTCAACAATGTGTCAAATTGCTTCTTATTCTCAATGATACGGTGATTGTAATCGCTCACTTTGATTTTCCTTATGTGATAATCCCACTCCAAACCGACAATAACCCCCTCTAGATATGCATCTTTGAAAAATTACTGGAGCCATTTCTTCTTCCTCAACGACCACCTTCTTCTTTCCTTTTACTCTGCTGCAGTTGCCTTCTTCGGTGCCATTTTTACCTTGCAATCCTTTGTAGATCCTTTCCATTCAAATTTTACAATGTGTGAAGAAAACCCTAGTTCAATTCAGCATGCCCTAGGTGAAATTACGTGCCCTAACTCGTCTCTGTCTCCTCACTTCACTCAAACCCTTCACCACTAGGGAAATAAGCTTTTTCGCGCATGCAGATCTCTTTGTCATGATTGGTTACACACCTCTCACACCTTAAAATGATCACTCGGCTCTTCGCACTTAGCTTATTTCAAATAATCTTACTCACAATGGTAAAAATGAATTCGCATCCCATCCTTATATAGATTTTTCAAATTTTGATGCATTTATTACTCCTTCACCTACCAAATATCCCCTCATTCATTGACCAAATTCATTCATTCCACGTGGTATATCTTCATGCCCTAGCTATAACCTTCTAGCGCACCTCCCTACCCTTTGGTCACAGAATTCTCTTGGTGAGTGCACTTGCACCCAAGTACCTCGTCATTGTACCTTCTCCTAGTAGTTATCATGGCCTCTGCTTACCTCGCGTTATATTGTTCCTTCTTTCATCTCCATCCTTGGTCACTTGTGAGAAGCAATATTTCTTTGACTTAAAGCACACCCATAACATCTTATTCCTTTATCCTTTCAATTCCCACTGTCTTGTACCTAGATATAAACAACCACCCCACACTAAAAGTATGTGTAGTCCTCTATGCATAAAATTCTTCACATAGTAAGTAGCTTCATGCATGCAAGTGCACTTATTACACAAGAACAACAACTAAATTGACAAAGCATAATGACAATGAAGGAAATACATAATTGAAAACCTAATCTAAATGGAAATACTACCTTATTACAAACACCAAGAAGACTTATTTATAGTAGGGCTTTAGCCTACTCCCGTTGAAGTAACTGGGTAGTCATGTTCCATCAAGTGCTTCTAACTAGCAAGCACTTGTTTCAAGTATGTGAGTGATGACATATGGCCCCAACCAATGTACTTTGAGATTTCCTGGATGGTGCAAGAACTTAGAGTCATAAAGAAGTACCATTTGTCCAATCTCAAACTTCTTATCCCTTATGTTTTTGTCATGCCATGCTTTCTACCTGGAATTTTCTTGCTTCTGACTCCATCATGTTATGGCTCGTCACTCATCTAGTTAAATCATATTCTTAATACGCTCTTCTAAATCCTTCTCATCAGCTATACCTCTAGTGTGTGTAATGCACAAAGAAGGTAGCATAAATTCTATAGGGAGAATGACTTTTGTGCCAAACACCAATTGAAACAGTGTGGCTTTGTTCAATCTCTTATAAGTTGTTCTATATGACGAAAGAACAGCTGAAACTTTATCATCCCAATCCTTTCTTCCAACATCACAAATTTTTGTCAAATTTTGGCTCAAAATCTTGTTGAAGGCCTCAATAGTTCCATTTGCCTGAGGATGATAGGGTGTAGTTTTATGGTGTGCAACCATAAACTCATCTAATAGGATCCTAATTTTCTCATTCAAAAAGTGTGTACCCCTATCACTTGTCAAGCTTAAAGGACATCCATATCTTGTAAGAACATTCTCCCATAGAAACCTATCATATGTAGCCATTATACAGTCCTTCGTAGGTGTTGCTTCTACCCACCGTGTGAGATAATTTGTGCAAGTAATGATATAGCATGATCCAGTCCTACACATGGCTAGCGAAATAGGTCCTACAAAATCAATGGCCCATTTCTCAAACTGTTCAGCACTAGTAATCATTCTCAAAGGCATCTCATCTCTTTGCCCTAGTTTTCCTAGGTGCTGAAAATGGTCACATGCCTTGCAATATGCCTTAAAATCTTTATACAATGTCTCCCACCATAATCTAGTGAGTAGGATCTTCCGAGAAGTCACATCACCTACATAGTGGCCACCTGCAATACCACCATGGGCTTCTTCCATAATATCCTCGCACTCATGCTCTAATACACAATAGCGTAATACTTCATCTCTGCCTAACTTGTAGAGGTCACCACTAATTAACATAAATGGTGTCACGTGTATAGCAAGCTATTTCTTTTCTAATGCCTTCATTCCTTCTGGTGCCATACCAGTTTGTAGAAAGACAACAATGTCTTCTAATTCCATGGGTGCACGTTGTAACCTATATAATTGTGCATCTAGCATGGTTTCTTCAATTGTTTGTGCTTCTTCTCCTGAGTGAATTCTAGACAAGTGGTCTAGTCCAGAATTACTTTTCCCTGGCTTCACCACAATTGTGAAGTCAAACTCTTGAAATAGGAGTACCCATCTGCATATGCGCTCTAATTACTCCTCATCCGCACCTAAAACCAACTTCATAATGACTTGACCAAGCCATGACTAATTACTCCCAATCCCTCGGAAGAAAAGGAGGGGAAAGTGGCTATTTTACCAAAAATAATAGCCGCTTTGACTGGCCGATACCGGTTCTACTACTCGACCGCCGTCGGTTGCGTAACCGCCATCGGTTCCCGTAAATGACCACTTCGACCAAAAACAAGGATCAGATTTTCATTTGATCGGGAGAAGGAGAAATCATCGAGAGAATCAGATTTTGCTTGGCGAGCGAGAGACAAGTGAAGAAGCAAGAAGAGTTTGCGAGAGAAGGACATCAAGCCCAAGGATTGCATTTGAATAAGCAGAGCCCAGTAACACTCATCGAGCATGAGAAGAGAACTCAATCGCATCCAACTTGGGTCCTGTCTTCATCATCACAGTCCTGAAACTTGCATCTGCATCAGGGGCAAGTAAGTAGTATGTTATATGTTTCTAAGCACCATTTTCTTGAGACTTTGTTGATTAATAGTAATCATAAGTTTATTCCTAGATCTACTACCAGACCCACTGACATCTGCACTTAACCTTCACCCATACACCACGATATTGCCCGAGAAGGCCATTTTACCACACTCACGAGTCTTCCCTATCCTCCCATCATTCCCCTCGGCCATCCCCCAATCTTAATAACCCCACTGATCACCTTGCTGACCAACCTCTATCCAGAAGCACTTAGATTCTGACCCTACGGTATCGTTTATCCCCTCGGCGGCGGTTCTCTAGCGTGGTCGGTTACCCGGTGACCGCGTCGGTCACTTGTGACTTATACCCCAAAACCTTTTTCTTGCCTATTTGCCACCTAATGACCCCAAATCCGATCTGGTTTATCCCTATAACTCAACTTTGAGCGTATCAGCGACCCGATGATAAGAACAAACAACGTGGCGCTTTATTATTGATAGTTTAGTTTCTATTGCTTTGTATGTGAGATACCTAAATCGTGATTTTGCAATAGCTTTCTTTATTATCATTTGTGTTAAATCGTATTAAAAGAGGCTGACCACCTTGAAAGGAAGAAGTTTTATATTTCTGGGCCTAAGCGAGATCCCTCATTTTTGTCTAATTAAAATCTGGTGGTCTTGTATTCTTACTTGCAGGTAGTCCTTCCAAGACAAAAAGGAGTTCTTCGCAGTCGATCTGATCTTTCTCTACTGGTACGCGCACACCATCTCAACATTCAACAGGTATTCCTCCTAGCCCTAACCCTTATCTGTTTCTCAAAGGAATGATAGGATAGAAGCAAGTCTATTCTGCAGAGCCGAAACATTCCGTGCGAAACATTTTGGCACGCCCGGTGGGACCCATTTCGGGTTTCTGTTTCTCTTGCTTATTTTCATTTTAGGAAGCATACTTGTTGTTGCTGTTTTTGTATATATTTAGTAAAGAATTTGTCTTGCTTTCCTAGTTTCGCATTAGTGAAAGTCATCTCATTTGCTTCATCGAATATCATTTTCGATTTGGGTTTAAAACACGTGCATTACATTCTTGCTTGCTGTTTTCAATTCTAGTGAACATAGACTAAGTAACAGGTCGTACACGTGGGGGTGATTTCCATGGTATTGACAGGAAATTAATCTTACTTTCACTGCACAACACATACCGAATCACTTCACAATTAACACAATGACTCAAAACATCCCCCTTTTCGCGGTATTCCTCACTTGATTGAGGTAACCTTATAAGCCAAAACAAACTTGACATTTCCCCTAAGTCTTTTGTTTAGGATTGACATCATTCACGTCTAAAGGCATAAGCCCACAATAATTAAAATTAACCCTAGGGTTAGTCTCTGGATTTGCGTGTGCATCTTGTTTGTTTTCAGTTCTGTTTTCTGTTATACATTGTCTTCTGTGATTACCTTAGAACAATTTGATAAATGTCTTGAGCGTTGTTAACAATCAAATCATGACTTCTTATATTTTCTTATACCAGTCTTATTACACGACATCGGTTAAGCTGACCGGCGTCGGCTATAGTCTAACCGACGCATCGGTTATCGAGGCCGATATCGGTTCTTGTCTTTTTGATTCGACAAACCAGCAACCTACCAATTTCACCATTAAGTCATTTACATTTCTGATAGATTGAAACCCTACTGTGTACTCCTGTCCATGGTTGTTATCACTCGAAAGCAAGCCGCCGCCATGGTTTCACATGCTTGCTCTGTGCCTTTGCCTGAATCACCCCCTTCACATTCTGTGGGGAATCCTACGGACACCAGCGAGGTTCCTAAAATTCCTGTGGGAGATAAAGAATTTGCCAAATTTCTGGATGCTAATCCTAGTGTTGTACAATACTATTTGTCTCATGCCCTTGACCGTACACCGACGGTCAACTCCTTGTTGGCATGCCTATCAGTATAGCTGCTCATTTAGCCCCTTCTCCACCTGATAACTCCGCTTTGCCTTCCGCATCCTTAGTCCCGTCGCCTACCTCAGCAGCTTCAGGGGTCCATACGGCACAGATTGGCTTTCCTTTGGTTAATCTTGGGCCCAACATGTCATTACCGCCAACTGCTCCTACCTCGTCTCTCTTGCAGACTGTTTCGTTCATGACTTGCTCTCTGCCACCTATCCACGAGCTTTCCTTCTCAAGCTCCGCCCACCTTTTCATTTCCACACACATATCCGGTAACCTCAACAACTTATATAGGACATCCCTATTCGGTTGCCTCAACACATTCGTCCTCCATACCTTATCAACATTTAACCCCACCATTGTCTAGCGGTGGCCCTTGGCCCAATTTGCCTCCGTTTACCACAACCACACCATCATCTCATCCAACTTTTGATTTAATTAAACAAATGATGGACAAAATGCAAAACCTGGAGGCTTCTATTTCAGGAAGTCGTAGCGCCTTGACATACGAGCAAGTTTGTCGGGAGCCTATCCACCCTTCAGTCCCCCTTCATTCATATCCTCCTCAATGGGAATTACCAAAATTTACCCGTTTTAACAGTAAGGAGGACCCTCAACAACACTTGCGATCATTTAGACATGCCTGCTATCTGATTGCTCACGACGACGCTTTACTACTCCGCACCTTTCCCATGTCCTTATCAGGACCCACCTTGGAGTGGTACAGTGCTTTAACCCAGCACTCAATCTTCTCTTTTAACCAGCTAGCCCAATCTTTCTTGGATCATTTCTCCATTAACATTGCCAAGAAAGTATCTATCACCGACCTCTATGCCATCCGACAATTTGAAGACGAATCTATCGCAGATTTCGTTGGACGATGGCGGGGCCTTATCAACCAACTTACGTATGCCTTGCCTCAGACCGAACTTATCAAACTGTTTACGCGGGCCTGCGCTAAGCACATCTCTCCTACCCTCCAAATTCAAACTTTCCGTACATTTGATGAGGCCTTTACTATGGCTCGAAAACTAGAGATTCGAGCCTTAGAGGAAGAGAAATTGCGGTTGCGCAACAAAAACCCCACTTTCCGAACCCAAGATTCCACCAACAAACCTAACACCACCAATCCTCACCCATCGACCACTTCGAAATCAAAAGGGGCCGTGCACGCGGTGATGGTCAAATCCCAACCACCGTCTAATACCCCGCCAAAAACCACCTATAAGTATAAAGCAGAACCCATCAACTACACTCCCTTGGGAGAAACATATGGTGTGATATTGGAAAAATTGCTCAAAGCAGGAGCCATTACCTTACCTCCTGTTAAACCTCATTCCGGGTTTGATTCCACTCGCGCCATACCTTCTTGGTACAAAGAAAATGACTTCTGTAACTTCCACCGCGTGAAGGGACACAGTCATGAGAACTGCAAGATGTTGAAAAACATAGTGCAGGAAATGGTTGATGCAGGGGATATAGCCCTCGATAATCCTAACGCCCCTGCTAACCGAAATTTGAAAATATTCAACAAACCATTCCCGAATCATTCTTCTAATGATAATCTAAACCAAGATATCTTAGCGAGGAGAGTGTTCATGAGATCCATGCAGTCTTCGATTCCCAGCCAAAGACCTCTATCGAACAAATTCTGAATCAAACCTCTTCACTAACGCAGGAAACCGAACCCCCTTCCTCGCCATCAAGACAAACTGAAATCCTTGCCGTTCCTTTACCCATCAAGGAATTAACTGCCCAGAGTTCCCTTCTCACAAATGAGCCTTCTTACACCACATCCTTGCAAGACTGTGAGCGGATGTTATCTAATTTATCTATTTCCCAAACGTCTCCTTCTACCATTCTTGCTGTACAAGAGGAAGGCTCGCCACTTCTTTTGTCATCCTTAGACAAGAAACCTCTTGAACCGACATCACCACATTCTTTAAACATGACAGATCCTCTCAAACACGCCCTCCTACCTATTAGTCCTTCATCACCTAAATCTTTTCAGCAACCGGTTGACCTCTTAACGCCCATTGATACAGTGCCTCATATACCCCTTGTATCACACCCACAGTGGACCGGAATCACAACCCACCTTTCTTCCATACAAAAGTTCCTATTCACACGTGAGGACTGTCATTCCCCAAGAAGATAGACGGGTCTATGGGAACGTTTGAGTACGCCATATTCTACTCAAATGCAAATGACCGATCCTGATGCCTCCACCATATACCCGAAGTGTTTACAGAAGCTTAAAATGCCCATGTCCTCATCTTCACCCCCCTCATCTCTACCAAATACCTCATCCACTTCTATTAACTTAGCCAAATCTTCCCCTACGCTTGGGACCTCACCCATACCTAGTCTAACACACCCACCTAAGCGGCTTGATTTATCTAAAAATAAAGCCGTCCATCCCATTAGGAGAGCAGACTCAATCTCCTCAATCTATGCCGTTAACACAACTAAAACCATCGTCGTCACCTACCTTCCATATTGGGACCCCATCCCTCTACCTTACATCAATATATCATACCTCCTGCGTTTTCTTTAAAGCGACCTCGCCTATGCACCCATACGAGAAATCAAGGGTATAGCAACACCGTCGCCCCGCGTATCTGTCCACCTATCGAACCCTAAACAAATTCCATCATCAAAAGATTTGTTTTCTGTCACTCCTATTTCTCGTGGTTGTTTTACGATACCACATCATCGTGGCCTCATCATCAACCAGCTAAACATAGCTCTCGTCAAAGAAACCACGGTTAGTTAAAACCCATTATCAAAACTCCTTGGCTAAACCACCCCCATACAAACCAACCACACCACGTCATCACCAGAATCGACCCAGTCAATAGCCTCATTTTCCTCTGACTTTGACCCACTCAAAGGGTCTTACGCCAAAATCCTTGCTATGTTGGTGGAGAATGCGACCATTTCCCTACCCCCACTTAGACCTTATGATCCATCTAAACCTCGACCTATAGGTTACGATGAGTCTAAAATCTGCGCTTACCACCGCACACACCAGGACATGACGTAGAGGGATGCAAAGCGTTGAAAGCCATACTTCGTCCGTCACCTCTCTCAGATAGAAAAGTTAAGAAAGACAACTTACGAAGAGAGAGACCTTTAGCTTCAATTCCCTCTCCTATACCACCTGTCCCCGCCTCACCAAGATCTATCATTATTACAGCCCCACCTCTCGAAAACCATGACCTATCCCTACCATCTTCCTCCTCTCGTATTCACGAGATCAATATGATTAGTGTTGCTACTCGAGGGCAGAAAAACAATGGGAAAGCGAAAGAAAACACACCTGCGGCATCTCTTTCTCCGTCCACCATCCCGATTGCACCACCACCTAAAGTGGTTATTCGCGGACCCGCCTATCCCGTCTCTAATGGCATTGCCCATCGAACTATGATCAAACAGCTTCACCAATCGCCTGTAAAAATGACATTGTATGATCTCATTCAGACTTCTGAATCTCATCGACAAGCTCTCGTTGAAATCCTTGAGGATAGAGGTTTTACCTAATGAAACCTTGCTGTTACCTCTATTCTAACACCCAATCATGTTGTTGCTTCGCTCACCAAACAATCTATCTCCCCAACCACTTTGTCTGCATACGGCAAGCAATGACCGCTTCTTTGTCGGTTTCTCGAAGATGAAATTATCGACTTTGGTGCGAAGATCGACCCTGCTCTTTTCATCTCAGCGTACGTTCGGGATATTCGGGTACGTCGTGTTATGATTGACGGGGGCGCTAGCCTAAACATCATCTCTTCAAAAGCCTTCCAACAAATGAATATCCCTTCTAGTTGCATGTGTGCCAACCCCATCATGTTGCGATCATTCAATGATGCTATTACTTCTACTTTAGGCACCGTGATCCTTAACATTCGTGTAGGACCACGTACTTTACCGAACTCTTCTATGTCCTTGAGGGAGAGTTCCAATACAATATGTTGTTAGGCCGCCCTTGGATCCGGGCTATGGGATGCGTTCCCTCCACCTTACATAGATGCATAAAATTTGAGTACGAGGGGAAGTCCTACACCGTAAAAGCTGATCCTCCCCCTTGAAACTTGCGATATGTTGTATCGCCCTAATGATGTGCTTGTACCAGTCAAGACACCCATTCATCAACCCTGACCATCCACTTCAGCGATGCCTACACCTTGACTAATGAAACCGCCATTACAAATATTACTTCCTTTCCCATGAGATAACATCCCAACCTCGGCCCCTTAGTAGATGTTTTCAACGCCTTATCTTTGGGGAGTACCACCTATATAGCGTTAGTTCTTTCCATACCCCGGGAGTACGGACAATTACATGCACATCCCACCTACGACCGTCGCGTGGGGGAGGTAATCTCTTACGGACCACCCCATTGCCGCACCAACCTAACGTATGGGGGTGTTGACGCATCCTCCATTACCCCTGAACCTCCTCTTGGTGTGGTTCCCTTCGATCGATTTTCAATACTTGACAAATCGTCGTTTCGCCCTCACCTTCTTGACTCAGTTGTGCTTGGAAAGGCTTTGGTTTTGGTCTTTATGAACAAGGCCGACATACACTCATTCCCGTGACTACATGCAAACACAATGATCGCAGTGGTCTCGGTTTTCCTGAAACACCTACACAGGAGACACCTCGTGTCAGTTGTATCTGGAAGAAGGCAGCGTCACCCCTACCAAACCATCATCACCCACTTTGCCATCATCACCCCGAGTCGATAGACCACAGAATCTATCCCTCTAACTTTTTTTTCATAAATGCTATCTTCATAGGTCCTCTCACTTATCAACGCGATAATGAGGACCCATCTTCTCTTCCCCTTACGTATCCGGACATGATCGAAGAGGATTCACCTTCGATTAATGTTGTTGAGTGCGGGATGCGACTCCATCCTCACTTACCTTGGGGCGGACGACTCCTATATTCACGCGCCTTACCGTCGAAACTCAAACCATGTTGAATGAGTCGACTATAGAAATCAACATCCACACATGGAGGAGGATCCTCACATTGTGAAGATCGGACAATCCCTTAACACATCGAGAACAAGCCGCCTTTACTACCTTTCTCCGTACCCATGACCAAGCTTTCGCTTGGTCCCTCTGTTGACATGCGGGAATTGATCCTACCATTCTTTGTCCATAACATCACCTAAACCCGATTCCAAACCAGTCAAACAAAAGCGAGAAAAATGCATCCACGCATTGCCCTCTTGGTCAAAGAAGAGCTTCAACGACTTCTTTCTGTTTCCTTCATCTTGCCTATTGACTATCCTCAATGGATTTCTAACATCGTACCTGTCACTAAAGCGATGGGGGGACTTCGGATATGCATGGATTTCCGAGACCTTAACCTCGCTTGCCCCAAGGATGACTTCCCCCTCCCAAGTATTGATCAACTTGTTGATCTCACTGTGGGCCATGAAATGCTTTCTCTCATGGATGGCTTTTCGGGATCTGATCAAATTTTGGTAGCCCGGCCGATCAACATAAAGCTGCCTTCATAACTCCTTGGGAACCTTACATTATCGTGTCATGCCATTTGGCCTTAAGAATGC
Source organism: Taxus wallichiana var. yunnanensis (assembly GCA_018340775.1). Lineage (NCBI taxonomy): Eukaryota > Viridiplantae > Streptophyta > Pinopsida > Cupressales > Taxaceae > Taxus > Taxus wallichiana. The sequence goes on along the minus strand of CM031244.1, from coordinate 375,553,595 downwards.
TGGTGCGACCTATCAGCGGGCTATGACTTACATTTTTCATGACATTATGCACACTATCCTTGAGGATTATGTCGATGATCTTCTTGGCAAATCTAAACATCGCAGTGAACATCTCGATGTTTTAACCATTATTTTCGATGCTTTGTTGCAATATTGAGTCGGCTTGACCAAAGAAATGTGTCTTTGGTGTTCTTTCGGGAAAACTTCTTGGCTTTATCGTCTCTTTGCGTGGCATTGAGGTCGATCCATCTAAAGTCAAAGCTATCCTAGAAATGCCCCCACCCAAAAACCTCAAACAATTGCGTAGTTTGCAGGGTAAACTTCAATCCATCCGGCGTTTCATCTCCCAACTCTCGGATCGATGTCACCTTTCCATCACCTTCTTAAAAAGGACATTGCCTTTCAATGGAGTGAAGAGTGTCACCAAGCCTTTGAAGCTCTCAAATCCTATCTCTTTGACCACACCGTGCTTATTCCACCTCGGGATGATCGTCCTTTCTACCTTTACCTTTACGCTTGCACTTTGTGCCATCTATAGGAGCCATGCTCGCACATCGGGACTCGGCACGTCGAGAACAAGCCGTTTATTATATAAGTCGTACTCTCGTGGATTACGAGACTAGGTATACACATGTAGAAAAATTGTGCCTAGCCCTATCATTCGTAGCCACCAAACTCGACATTACCTCCTGAATCACAAAACTTTTGTCATCACCAACACGGACCCCATTCATTATATGTATGCCAAACCACATCTAAACCAACGCATCGCCCGATGGCTTATGCTCCTCGCCGACCTCGACCTTGAGTTTGTACAACAGAAGTCAATCAAAGGACAAACTATTGCGGACCAACTTGCGGAGGCCCCTTTACCTAGGGAACAATTCACCAATTTTAATTTCCCCGACGAACTCATCGCCACTCTTTCACTCAGGGAAGAGTCGTATCAAATGACCCTCTTCTTGATGGATCTAAATGCCAGCGCGGCGGAGGAGCCGGCGTTGTTCTCATTCCTCTTTGATGTTGAACCTATGCCTCTTTCATTCGGCTTGATTTCCCCTGCACTAATAATACAGTGGAATACGAGGCCCTTGTTTTGGGTCTCCAGGTTGCGTTACACTTAGGTGTCAAATCTATTAATATTTTTGGCGACTCTCAATTGGTAGTCAATCAAGTTATGGGCATCTACCAATGTAAGAATGAGGAACTTCAAAAGTACAAACATTACGTGGATTCACTTTTGACCTCATTTACTCGTTATTCTATCCAGACCATTCCCGCTCCACTAACAAATTTGCGGATACTATGGCTTGCTTAGCCTCGCAAATTCTGCCTCACCTGTTGACTCGACATATTCGTCTTGGTCAACAACTTTTTGCCCCATCTACTCAGCCCCGGTTGTTTGTATGATAAATAATGTGTGTCTGCTAATTCGCGAGGATACAGTACCACCAATTTCACGACTACCTTACAACCTCTGTTCTCCCACGACCTTACTAGTAAGCGGGAAAACGTGCTTTTCTTAAAAGTGTTTCTCGTTATGTTGTCATGGGGGACTCCTCTATAAACGTGGCTTTGATGGCATCCTCCTTCGATGTCTAGCGGCGCGGAGGTCACCTATACCATCCAACAAGTCCATGATGCGGCATTTGTGGTGGACATTTTAGTGGCCTTGCCGTGGCTAAGCGAATCCTTCGCCTAGGTTATTATTGGCCTACTCTTAATAATGAGCTTGCTATGAATATGTTAAGCGTTGTGTTATGTGTCAACAACATGCCAACCTTCAACATACTCCTAGCCATCCGCTACTGAAGTCGCACGAGATCTTTGGCCTTTCTCACTGATGGGGTTTAGACCTTATTGGTGAGATTCACCCGACCTTCTTCACAAGCGTCACCGTTGGATAATCACACAACCGAATATTACACAAAATGGGTGGAGGCCATTCCACTCATTTCAATCAAAAAAAGAAAAAAATTGTCGAATTCGTTAACCATCACATTATCATCGTTTTGGTATTCCTCATCGCCTAATAACGAGATAATGGTAAATCTTTTAAAAATAAGTTGTTACAAGACCTTTGTGACAACTTTGGTATCAAACTTAGTTTCTCATCACCTTACTTATCCATGAGGCCAATGGTCAAGCTGAATCTTCTAATAAAACCCTAACCAAAATCCTCATGAAAGTTGTCAATGAGTCCGGAAGAAAGCGGCATGATCACATTCCCTTTGCCCTTTGGGCTTATCGTACTAGCATTCGTACCTCCACTAATGCCACACCATTTTCTTTGGTATATAGTGCAGAGGCTGTCTTGCCTCTCGAAGTACAAATACCCTCCCTCGAATATCTCTTGGGATATTCTCACCAGCGATGATTTCCGCCAAGAGCGGTTAGCCCAATTAGAGCTTCTTGGCGAGCGTCGTCTTACGGCTCTTGATCACCTTCAAATCTACCAAAAATGCATCAAGCGTGCTTATGATAAGCGACTTCATGAGCGTACTTTTAAGGTTGGTGATCTTGTCCTCAAAGAGAATCAACATGTAACCAAACTAGAAAAGAGTAAACGTGGAAAATTTGCTCCTAATTGGATTGGGCCTTACATTATCACTCACACTTATGGATCGAGGCACTTATCGTTTAGCTTAAGCAATAATGGTAAACTGAGCTGAGCCCCTTAATGCCTTGCATCTTCGACCATTCTACTGTTGAAATTAGTGTTATATCACTTCTTATCTACCTTACGCTCGTCCCTTGAGCTCATTTACCACCGCATACACTTTGTTTCTTACATCTCAAAATCAAATCAAGCTCACATGGTTTGATTATCACCTCCCCCTAAAAGATGCCTTCCCCTTTTTAGTCTAGTCCATGACTTCAAAGTATCAAAATGACACATTCTTAATTACACACTTATGGGATTTTCTTGAGTCAAACTTCTTACAAAAAAACTAGATGCTTCATGCCCAACGGACATCTAGACCTCTAAATTATACAATATTGCTCTCCTTGAAGGACAGCTATATGCCAAACTATTGCTCTTATTATATATATATTTGCTCCCCAGAAGGACGGCTATACATAAACACATGCATCTGCTACTATAAATAGACTGCTCCCTTGAAGGACAGCTATACACAGTCAGCCTTTATAGAAGCTTCTCGCATTGATCAGCTTCGTGAAGACCTCAAGAACAACAAAATACATATCCCATGTAGACTTCCCGCATCGATCAGTCTATATCCAGAAAAAAAAATAAAAATAAAAGCAGTACTTCAAAACACTTTTGAGTCATGGACTTGTCTATTTAGGTTTGGTTTTCTTTTGTCAGAATAATCATCTTATAATAAGTTCTCTGCACCCTCGCCCACATCAACCACCTCACCTCACCATTTGTCAAAACAACAAAACTCAAGGGACGTGACGTATATCCGATATATTGTGATTATACCACTCTTTTCACCTATCGACTTCTCGCCTATCAAGTACCTAGGGATTCAAGCTCATCCTACATTAATATATGGTTTGTTTAGCTCTTCTCAATTACGGGACACTCTTGCCTCTTTTTCTCGGCTCTAGGATTGTGTGTTGACCTTAATCGGGACACGATTCCCCCTCTACTTGGGTATGCTAACTTTCGCTTACCCATACCTACAACATTACCTACCACACAACATTACCCTACCAACATCAAATTTTTACCAACCAACAAAATTGCCTAACCACTGACCAAATTACACTGAATTCACCTCTCCCTGATCCTAAGGAGAACTACATCGATCGAGGCCCTTCCTTGCTTTGTGTAATGGGCTATGTAGGGCAGCACTTAGGAGACATGGGGTCTCCCAAGGTTAGCTCGACCATCCCCTACCATACCCTATCATGTGTTGTAAATATAAATATTTTTGTGTATTTCTATTTGCCAACATTCCTCTTTATCCTTTTTCAAAACAAACAAAAACAACATTCAAAACACAACCATTCTTATTATTATCATCACTCAAAAGAACATACATCTTTAGTTTTATTTTAGATGTTAAACAAATACATCTTCTCTATCATCGACTCATGAGTCGGCATCCTTATTTATTCTTATATTCTATAAAATTCACTTAGACCCTTGCACCTCCTCCCGAATCGGGTGGTGATCGTGATCGTCGATGCCTCTCGGTTGGCCTCTCCATCCTCAAAGGTGCCACTTGCCATTGGTTCCTCCCATTGATCTTTTTCCAACATCTCTCTGTAACATACGAATACATCCTCTCGCGTGGAGGAATCTTGCCTCGAGTCTCTCCACAATGATAGGTTTGAAAGCCTCTAACATTCCCATTGTCTCATTCTGTGTTGGGATGGGTGGTGGCCAAATCCTGTGAGATGATCTCTCTCAGCGTAATCTCTCGGGGCTCTCCTGCTCTGTAACTCTCAATGGCTATGTCGGGGCACTCCTCGTCACCTCATCAGCTGCCTCCCTCTTCGGCTCTTACCCACCATACTCCCACTAGGCACTCAAACTCATGCCGTTGTGCCCACGCATCCATCACCAATATCAATCACTCTTCATCCACCTCAGAATGATCAAATCGGTTTTCAAATTGCAAATGTACAATGACAGCCCGTATTTTTTTTTTTTTTATAGGTTTTGACCTATAACCGAGGTATTATTATACCTTTGCCCTAAGAACCGGTATCGGTCCTCATGATATCGGTCAGATATGACATTCGGTTTTATCTCACTCTACCCCCAATTTCAGCCCTTATTTCCTAATATCCCTTTTACCATCGCCTATATCCACCTTCGTTACTGACCCTTTGTTAACCTCACCGCATTATTTGCCCGACCCGAGGCCTCAACCAACCATTTGGCCGACCCGAGGCCTCAACCAACCATTTGGCCCGACCCAGGCGTCACCAACCATTCGGCCCGACCCAAGGCCTAACCAACCATTTGGCCCGACCCAGGCCAGCCTAACCCGAACCATTTGGCCCGACCCAGGCCCCTAACCACCAACCATTTGGCCCGACCCAGCCGCAACCAACCATTGGCCCGACCCAAGGCGCGACCCAACCTATTTGGCCCGACCCAAGGCCGTAACCAACCATTTGGCCCGACCCACCAGGCCTAACCAACCCTTTGGCCCGACCCAGGCCGTAACCCAACATTTGGCCCGGCCCAGCCCGCTGACCCCAACCATTTGGCCCGACCCAGGCGCATGCCAACCATTTGGCGAGCCCCGACCCTAAGGCCGTACCCGATTAAATACCATACCCACAATCAACAACATACATTTTATCCACCCATCATGTAATTTTTTTGTTTCAATCGAGCTCACACTGTTCGTGTTTTAGCATGATTAGGGTCCTTGACTTGATCGTCGACCAACTTTGCCTAGACTAGCCGTGCGTTTATCTCAACCAAACCAACCATTTGAGTGCTTTGCCGAACATGCCTAAGCGTTCTGTACCTTACCGTTATATACCACTGGAGCTACTTCCTATGCCTTGGATACCGGGATTATATCACCCTTGTTTGGATAAACTATCGACCTTTGCCTATGCATTGCTTGTTTGCTCTTCAAATCATGTACCACAGTCGCACTCTTTGCATTTCAACGTGCGTCTGCTTCTTTGGACCTACCCCACCATCTCACCTCATCTCAACACCATTTACCCTTTATCGACCCTATCCTGATTTCACGCTACCTCAATCGTGATAGATTTGAGGGGATTACCTATACCCTTAACGGGGTAACCACTTCTTATTATTGTCGTGTGGCTTTACAAAACAAACTACACGACAATAAGGGGCTAATGTAGACACCAAATTTGTGTCTTACGACCCCTTGTGACCCGCATCGCATTTCGCAACCTAACCTCACCACCTAAACCTTACACAATTATTTATTAATTACCTTATAATTAATAAATCCATCATCATATACCTACCACCTCATGTCGCCACCTCATCATGACCTAGTCTTAACCCTAAACTAACCTAATTAAGACCTATAACTTGGTCGATTCCACACCTATGACTAATTACTCCTCATCCGCACCTAAAACCAACTTCATAATGACTTGACCAAGCCCGCTACCAATCCCTCGGAAGAAAAGGAGGGAAAGCTGGCTATTTTACCAAAAATAGCCGCTTTGACGGACGGCCGATACCAGTTCTACTCGCCGCCGTCGGTTGCGTAACCGCCATCGGTTCCCGTAAATGACCACTTCGACCAAAAACAAGGATCGGATTTTCATTTGATCGGGAGAAGGAGAAATCATCGAGAGAATCCAGATTTTGCTTGGCGAGCGAGAGACAAGTGAAGAAAGCAAGAAGAGTTTGCGAGAGAAGGACATCAAGCCCAAGAGGCTGCATTTGAATAACGAGCCAGTAACACTCATCGAGCATCGTGAGAGAGATCTCATCTTGGATTGTCGGATCAACTTGGGTCTGTCTTCATCATCACAGTCTTGAAACTGCATCTCGCATCGGGGCAAGTAAGTAGTACCTTATATGTTTCTAAGCACCATTTTCTTGAGACTTTTTGATTAATAGTAATCATAAGTTTATTCCTAGATCTACCAGTGACATCTTGCACTTAACCTTCACCCACACACCACGATATTGCCCGAGAAGGCCATTTTACCACACTCACGAGTCTTCCCTATCCTCCCATCATTCCCCTCGGCCATCCCCCAATCTTAATAACCCCACAATCACCTTACTGACCAACCTCTATCCGAAGCACTTAGATTCTTGACCCTACCGGTATCGTTTATCCCTCTAGGCGGCGGTTCTCTAACCGTGGTCGGTTACCCAGTGACCGGCGTCGGTCTTTGTGACTTATACCCCAAAACCTTTTGCTTGCCTATTTGCCACCTAATGACCCCAAATCAGCTGGTTTATCCCTATAACTCAACTTTGAACATATCAGCGACCGATGCAGAACAAACAACGTGGCGCTTTATTATTGATAGTTTAGTTTCTATTGCTTTGTATGTGAGATACCTAAATCGTGATTTTGCAATAGCTTTCTTTATTATCATTTGTGTTAAATAAATCGTATTATTAAAAGGGCTGACCACCTTGAAAGGAAGTTTTATATTTCTGGGCCTAAGGCGAGATCCCTCATTTATTGTCTAATTAAAATCTGGTGGTCTTGTATTCTTACTTGCGGGTAGTCCTTCCAAGACAAAAGGAGTTCTTCGCGGTCGATCGATCTTTCTCTACGATACGCGCACACCATCTCAACATTCAATAGGTATTCCCCTAGCCCTAACCCTTATCTGTTTCTCAAAGGAATGATAGGATAGAAGCAAGTCCCTCTTATATTGGAGGTTGGGAAGAAAAATAGTCAAAGGTCTAGATCATTCCTGAAGTCAAATTTTTCCAATTCCCAGTCTCTCTATGTAGTTATGCATATACATACTAGGTACGTGCGCATCCTTGTAGAGTAGAATACAGTCTATGCACCCAGAGTGAAGGTGGTAATGCTTCATGTCCCACTATCTAGAGTCTCTCACACTATTGAATGTGATGCTGAGCAGGTTGATCACCATTATAAGTGCATATCTACGTAGGTGCATTGCTTCTTACAAACTGGTAGATAGGGAAATTTTGATCTCCTTCCACTCTGTAAGATTATCTCTATGAACTACCCAACAAAACGTTGTTGTCTATGCAAGACATATGCTAACATCTCTCTTATCTGACCTGGTCCATGCACCTTTGTGTGTCCATGGCTTCCAAAAATATAGGTAGATCTTCTACTCATGTATACCAAGTCTTGTGCCACCTATCCATTGTGTAAAACAGATTCTCTTCTTGTGTGCAACCAAATTTTTAACATCACGTCCTACTAGTTCATATGTACCATGAGCCCAATTGTCACAAGAAATACTCATAGTATCACTAATAGAATGAGAATCCTCCCATTGTAGGATGTCTTCCTTTGATGGCTCATTGACCTCTGGATCCTAAAAATCATGGACATAGATTTTGTTTAAGTCCTCCTCACTTAGAGGCTAAACATATGGTGTATACTTCCCATCTGTCAAAGGTATCACAACCCTTTCCTCCTTGTTCTTAAAGATGATATACCCCTTATTGAATCTCAAGTCAACATTATTTGCATAACACCAAAGGTGTCCAAGCAAGGATAGAAAATTATCTGCTTCCACAAGTGCTAATACCTCAAAATCCCGAGTGAACTTGTCCCCTTGTATAGTTATAGATGCATCCTTGAACTCCTATAGGAGTTTCCTTAGTTCGGTTCGCCATAAACAACTCATTAGATGATGGTTGCAATGGGGTCTCCTATTTGTACCCATGCATCTAACGTAAGCACATTTACTTCCACACATGTATCTATCAATATTTCTCAACAACCATCCATCCATAACAATATTGAGTGTAATTTCCTTGTCATAGTCAATACTATCGGGGGAATATTTTCATGCAGGATCTATCATCCTGTCTCAATAATTACACGTAGATTGTTTCCTTTTAACAAACTTCCTAATAATCGGATGATTCTCTCCTATGAAACATTTTGTATACTTCTCTCAGATCATTGATATCAGTTTGGACTATCTCTGATGCTTTCTTCTACTCCTTTAAGTATTGTATTTCACCCTAAAGATTCCTTAGCACTTCCATGGTATCCTGATAAACCTCCTTCTGATGAGCCAGATCTGGGTACCTTGCATGAAAAACCTCCTCCTTGGTGATCGTAGGCTTCGGTATGATGCCTCTCTTGCACGTGCCACTTCAGTACATGTGGTAATCTTTATAGTTAAGGCCTTAGGTTCTAGTGCTATCTTGGGCATCCACTAATTTTCCTTCGTGCATTGGATCCTAACCATCCATGCACCTTTGTTCTCCTGCTTATGTTGTTTACTGAGATGCTCATATAAGTCCAGGGAACTCCTCATAGCTATGATTCTTTTCGCAAAAAGAACATGTAACATTCTAGGGACATTCGTGCCTATAATGATCAGGGGATCTGCATGTATAGCATGTTCCTTAAGGAAACTTGCTTCTTCTTCCACCATGGCCTCGTCCTCCATATCCACCTCGATATCCATGTCCTCTTCCACAACCTCCTTCAAAATGGCCCTCATCATTGTTATAGCACGTTTGATTATGATCTTGATCTTGGTGCTCATTCTTACCCTTAAATTATCTATTACACTTATCATACCCCAATGTCTAAAGCATCCTAGATCGACCAATCAATTGACAATCCTCAAGTATCATGGGTTGTGGACCTACAAATTTTGCAAAAGCTTGATACATTCTTCCTTATCACGCGTTGTAACAAAGGACAATGATTCAAATGACAAATATCACAATCCATTAGTAATGAGCGTACTATTCTACAAGGACAACTATCCTTTGTGTGACCTTTTACTTCACAATTTGTACACCAAATTCTGAGCACGTTTCATGGGCTGAATTTTCTGATAGCTTCTCTAACTATTTAGCCATAGCTGCAATCTGTGCCTCTAAGAATGGACTAATTCTAGTGTCAATAATCCCAACTGCCTCAATGAAAGTTGCATCGGTGCTTCATGAAGATCAATGTATGTCTTAAATGTGACAGTGCTCTTCCCGAATGGTGTAATCAATCCTCAAAAAAGCATTGTGCATCTTTGGATGGTGTGAATATCATAAGAAAGCTTAGATAGAAGTGTCTTAAAGCGGACATCAAACTCACGTACACTCTCAGTGGTGCCTTGATTGATATTTTTGAGCGCTACTGATACTTTTCTGCTCAAATTCTTGGATATAGAACTCTTTTAAGAAAACATCCTTCAACACTGCATAATCCACGCAAGTTTGATCAGGGTCAAACTTCCTATACCATCTATGTGCTCGTCCCTGCAATGTAGTAGCGAATTGAATTTCCTTGCGCTCAACAACCATGATCCCTTTTGTGCACCATAATATTTCACACATGTGCACATGCTCAGCAACATCCTCTATGCCTCTATACTCTAGAAGATGAAGAGACATCTCCATATAAATGTTTTGTGGTTGCTATAAACCTTGACCACCTGATCTAGAACCTCCATGTTTCCTCTCGCTACGGAACTAGAACCACCTATACCTCCTGACCCTCCACCAAGTAGCTAGATTAGGACCTGTAGATGTACTCCCTATGCTCCAATAGTAGTACTATCTTTGAACCCCTACTGATCTGTGAGGTAGTTCCATTTGAGATGTGAACCCAACATTTGGCACGCCACGTTCTATGTGGATGATTCACTGAAAACACACCTTCAAATAACATTGAAGCCATCTGTCCTACCATTGATGTACTTGCTCTCTTACTTCCCAAAATTGCTTGTTGATTCTTTGGTCGTATTAGATCTTTGAAAAACCAAGCGCAAGGGATAGGTCACCAAGTGGATTAAGATGCACTCCCGTGGCCCAAGTAGTCTCTGTTGGTGTACTTATGCATGAGGCCAAGGGGAGATCTGTCATGATTTCCAAGATGGGGAGTTCACGATGCTCGGTTCCACATCTTCTACATGAGCTTTAAATCCTTCACACGCCATATCTCTCCCCAATGCCATACTTTATGTAATGGTACACTACTTCTCTATCTCCCTCTTACGCACCTCATTATACTTAAGCCACCTTTCCTCTCTCTAACTTTCTACTGCTAGTCTGCCATCTTTAACCAAACCTGTTCTTTCCTTACACGCGGCGAGGTTTAGTTTACCCATCAGTTTACTCTCCGGGTTCAAATTTACCATCAAGATTGTGATTGCTAGTGGAATTCCTTGCAGATATGTTCTCTCGATCTTATTGTAAAAACTAGAATTTAGCTACCTCTACGAAATAATACGTTAAAATTGAATATTCTAGAATATAGCTGTTTAGAACACCATGAAACCATGTATCCACGGTGTGAGTCCGGATCATGTCAAGATCATAAAGGTGCTAAAATTCTTCCTATGTCTAGACAAGTGCACAATACCTCAATTCCACTTAGATTCATACGCAATTAGCCACTCATATAATTATACTTTGGAAAGATGGTGAAAAATCTCTCATATAAGTTGTCATACATATTATTTCTACCCAAGTGCGTGCATTAAACCTAGATCCATTATTGAACCTTTGTGCATATTCTTCCTCCAGATCACATATCCACTCCTCAATACTTGCTAGAGTTAACAGTATGTCTTCATTGCAAACCATCCTGAAAGCAACCGAAAAGAGGTCCTGGAAATGGAACCAATGATGCTGACCTAGAATGAGCAGATAACACCTAGTCACGCTAGCACATCACTTATCCTAGAGGCGAGAACTCACACGAAGCATGAAAAGGTACTAGATCCCTCTTTAGGGTTATTGTAGTAGGATGTTAGCGTGATGAGGAATAAACCCATAGATCCATAACTAATCCATCATTCTATAATGTATACCATATTGATTTATGAAGCAACAAGTTTAAACAATAATCATGATTGAATCAAGAACATGCACAACTTGATTTCAAATAGGAATAACACTTAGATTCAACCAAGAAATTTCATCTATTAATAAACATAGAAGATCCTTACAATAATGGCATTCTATACCAATGCGCATATAGATCGATATAGTAACCCCATCGTATACCTATATATATATATATGTGTGTGTGTGTGTGTGTGTGTGATTCGCATCATAAATATAGGGTGGGGACTTGCCCTTCACTTTGCTTCTCTATTCCAAAAATAGGTCACGTGCTATTAATAGCCACAAGCCATTTACGGGAATAGCCACACATGCAAGTGTGCTATCTATAGACCTCTTTACGATTAAGCGAAGGGAAAATTCTATTCTTAGCTTGCTTCCATGCAAAACAAAATTTTATTCGATCCTATAAAGATATACAATGCGTGGTGCACATCTCTGCATCATTGGTGTGTTCTGCACACCATCTTCTAAAAATAGGTCTTCATGCTCAAAATAGGCTAAATCCCAAATGTCTAACTTGCCCTCTACACATGTGTTCTTCCTATCCATTCACACCCTTAAACTTGGCTTGTTTTCTTGCGAGACTTCTTGTGTGAATTCTATCAATTGTTATCTAAACAATAATCACCCCAGAGATAGTCAATTTGAATTAGAGGAAGACATAGTTTTGCAAGGAAAAGAAAGGACAACACCAAGAGGAGTGTAAGATAGGTGGTTGATTGGATTGAAGGAAAATTACCTACCAAATCCATGTGGTATTCGAGAGAAGATGTGGGAAGAAATTTCCTCACCTTATCGGTCTTTGAAGATTTTAAGGACTTAAAATCATCAAATTGGGGAGGTAAGATAAAAAATGGATCAGTAAATGCTGATTCTATTTAATCTCTATATTTAGTGCTTTCTCTTCATTTTTCAGCATTCACACACCTTTGAATGACATTCAAGCCATGATAGTTTAGTTCTGGTGATGGTTATAGAACTACCTCGGTAGTTACATAACCACTGACCTATGTAGAGAGCAAATTGCACAGCTGTTGTAGCGATTCTTACGTAACCACTAGTCTGCAACAAGCGATAATTCTATGTGATTCAATTCTATATATCAGGAATTCAAATAGTTGCAAATGTTTGGGCTTCTAGTTGGTTTGTTTCACTTTTCCACGCATCCTTGGGATGGATAACCATAAATACAAGAATTGTGAAGAGTTTGGGCAAGTGATTTTGGGTGAATTTAGTTGTGAGAAGAATTGTTTTCCTTCTCTTATTTTTTTCATGGTGAAGAGTTCTTGTATTGGAGAAATTGTGAGAAAGTATATACAATTAGGAAGTATTTTAAGCTTTCTTAAAGGTTAGTTTGGCAGTACTTTGTATCATTTTGAGATTACATAGTGAAGGGGAGCTAAATTTCTCACCTGCTAGAGTTTTCCCACATCGAGTTTCTCGAGGATAAATCTTGTCTCATTCTTGTCTCTATTTCTCTATTATTTCAATCTAATTGTGTGAATACTCTACAAGTTAGTTTGGTTAAGAAGGAATTAAGAAATTTCCATTCAATTGTCCTCACTAAGAAAGGACTGTTTAGTTTTTTAAAAGGAAGTTTACAAATCAAAACTAAGTCCAAATCCTACTCCTTTTGTAAGTGAGCTTCCTCAACTAGGTCATGATTGTGGATTTTTATCTCAGTCTGGGTGGTAAGAATACACTCCTTTTCACCTAGTGGAAACTAAAAATTCTTTCAAAATATTTAAATAGACATTTTCATAGTAATGGTTTCTAATTATTAACTCAAAATTTTAGGATTCAAATCCCAATTGTCAAACCCTAGTTTAGTGGTAGAATTAGCTTGAGAAGCATATTTTTCATATAAAATGGAATGCATTTATTTTCATGGTCTGTAAATTGTCAAAAGGATTTATTTAATTTTCCTTAAGAGTCCTAAGTAGATAAAGGGATATGAAAATGGGTTAGTGTGATTAACATCATGAAAATCAATCTTACATGCAAGTGTATAAAATAGGGTTTTGGAGACTTCACCCTCACTCAAGGAAACATAAACTTCATTTTTGTTTAGCTCTCAACCATGCATTAGATTAACCTTATCCCACCTTCCTATAGCTTCTACTCATTCTTATATCCATCATAAGGCCCAAAGTGAGTCAAAATTTGTTTAAACACACAAGAAACAGCTTTTTCATGATCAAGTTTATGCAATCATATAATAAAATATGCAAAAATATTCAATTCTCATGTCATCTAATATAATTCAACAACATGTAAAATAAATTTCAAACCTTCACTTTCTTCATAGGAGCTTCAAACCAAAGGCAATATAGTTTTTGCAAATTCCACATCCCTACAATACACACAATCCTGCAATACATTCAAACTAGAATATTAAACCTGTATCATTATATTCATGGTTAGATCATTCTCATAACCTTACAAATAAACTATAACCAAAGACTCTAGCAAAATACCATCCATTATTAAACACATCCTTATGTCACAGTCACAATATTGGCTTTACAAATAAAGGACAACACAGAGTACCCTTGCTCTATTTGTATTAATTTCATGAGCTCAAATTATTTGAAACTTTCTCCTAATAATCTTAATAAGGATTTCATTAGCACAAAGTGAATCCCTTTTACAAAAATTTCAAGAACTTTAAGCAATGTTATCACATACACAATCTTCCATGAACAAAATAGAGTTGTCACATTATGAAATATATGTATTATAAAAATTACATGTTTTCTAGACTTCCTCCCTTCCTCTCTCTCGAGGAATGCCTCATAACTCTATTGCTCACCTTTATTATCTTCCCTAACTGAGTCACCTACTCTATATACTTGAATCATCTCCTTTTCTTGTAACTTCTACTTGAAGTGTAACTAACTCATATGACTCATCACATGCCTTCATTAGCCAAAATAGGCATTTTAAAACATTTCTTTAAGCATTTATGAACTTAACCTAACATATGACACATGAAAACACATCTTACCCTCCATACACACTTCAAAACCCTCCCAATCAAACTTACAATGGCTTATTTAAGTCATAGTTCCCTGATTACATCCTTAAGTGATTTTAACACAAAAAGGAGGAAAGGTATGAATTTGAAAATTCAAATTTTGAGACTCAACCTAGACCTCCTAACTCACCCACTTTGATCTCATAACAAATGAAATTGTACTTTTGTAGTCTTTCAATGATGCCCCTACATCATACTCCCAAGGGGGAGAAAAAGGTCCATGTACTTTTCTTGCATAACCTTGTGTTCATCTTCCTTGCATGATTTTAGTCTTCTTTCCATTCTCTCATTGTCCTTGTTGACTTTAAGACCACCTGGATCCCATAATTGGTTCTTTAACTTTGCATTTTATTTGAAATGGCTTCTTTCCTTCTTAATCTTGTTCTTCATCTCTTCCATCCTCAATCCTTTATCAACTGTACCTACAAAATCAAACACAAAAACAAAAATATGCATTGCTCTTCATGGTTTATGATGTTGTCCACCTCTTCATAGCATTTAATCAACACAATTCCATCATTTTCTTTTCTCATATGAGCTAAAAGTTGTCCATTGTCTTCATTTTTCCTCTTTTCACCATCCTCATCAACTAATACTTCCTCCACTAGACCCTTTTCTAGAGTCCACATGCCCTTCACCATGAGATTCTTCATTCACACTTTCACCTTTCTCTTCTCTCTCTTCTCTCTTCACTTTTCTTGAACTCTCTCAACCTTAAGGTCTTCACACGGTCTCTTGATTACCTACTTCTCAATCTCATCTGCTTTTTTTTCCACTTGCTCTTTTCCTCTTACTTATTTCTCTTCACTTTCATCTTCAAGTGCTTTCTTATGCACTATACCTCTCTTGTTATATTCAAAATGCAAAAACATGTCCAAGGCCTCTTGAGGACATTATATTATTCATCTTCATCCATTTCATACCTTTGATATGTTACTTTTCCTTTATTTTCCTCATTCTCTTTGACCTATGTACCCACTTTCTTGAATCTCAACAAGAACCTCTTAATAGCCACCCTCATGTTCACTTTCCCTAAACCGATTCCTTTCTTTTCAAAATGTAACTCATACAATTATTCATCATTTACAAGACTATCAAAATTGATTTTCTTCATTTTACTAGTATTTATAATAAAAAAACTATCATTTTGCATTTGAAATGGACCACATACCTCATTCATAGACTAATATAACTTGTTTTCACCTTCATTGTCCTCATGTAACCTATGATGGCTATCATATACAACTTCTTTGACTATCTATTTCTATGTTTTACTTACATGCTATCTCATTTGATGCCTATATGTTTATCTTCTTCTCTGATGATCTATTTCAAGTGTAGCCTATGGTTCCTCTTGAAAATTTGTGTTATAGGCCATTTGACCCTTCTTCTCATCACAAATCCAACTTCTTTGTCTTCTCTCATCAACAACTCTTCTAATTTATTTACATCCTCTCTCAACTTCTTCAATTCTTCCTCCATCCATGCCTCTTATCTTCTCTTATCCTCTCTCTTTTTCTAGGATTCTCTCTCCTTTCTTTCTCTTTGATTCTTGTTTATCATATTTACCAACTCTACCACTAGTTCTTCTTTGTCCATTCTTGTCTTTGTCTCTTCACCTATCACTTCACAATCACAACAACTTCACAATTTCTTGTTAGTAATCAACAATCAAATTTAATTCAAAAATTGATACGAGTATCGATACCAAATGATGTAGAGCTCCATAAACATTTCTATGCATTCATCACATAATCAAAATCAATATCATTCATTTGATCCAATTCTTTGTTTTACATGTCTTATTCTAGAGTCTATAATGACTCAAAAAGCCCAAAATTTGATCTTCAAAGCATTATATCACTCTATTAATACCATTATTTGTCCAAAAACATGTACAAATGCATCATCAACTATTAAAATTATCCATTTTATTATAAAACTTCATTTAGTTAAGAATTCTCTCTATTCCTTTCATTATCTTTAAATGTCCTAGCTTTCTCAAAACCAAGTACAATTTTGAAGTTTGATTCATTTTTATTCTTTAAGCTCTCTTTATATTGTCACACCCTACTCATTCTAACATTTGAACACATTCAAAAAAATTGATTCAACGAAAGAAATCAATCTCTCTCTCAAGTTCATCAAACCTACTCTGTTATAGCTCTCATTAGTTGATTAACTAAAAATAGGTAAAATTACTAGCTATGAATAGTTAATCTAAATAGAAACTAAATGCTATATTGGAATGCAAGAATTTGGTTTTTATATTTGAAATATATATCAAAATAAAAGGAAATAGAAGGATATGTTACTAACCTGTAAATAACTTACCTCACTGTACTAGATTGTGAGACTAGTGTGGGGAATGGGAAGGATATGTCGGAATGACCTCGAAAGGGAAGAAGTTGAATGTTTTCCTATACTGGTGAGGCTCTTGGAGTGGTACTTAGGGCACCCGGGCACCTTGGTTTGTGTTAAGGCAGGCCTTGTAGACTGAAAATTCTCAAAAAATGAAACTAGTAGTGTCATAGTATCTTTGTGTTATCTTCTCTCCTATCGAAATAATGTCACCTATGTCACTTTGCAAATGTTGTATGAATATCTCTACTTGTATGAAGACACAGATGCCTAAATTCATGGACTAGGGCACCTCGAGGCACCCGGTGTAGACCTAAAGATGACAAACTGAGAAAATTAGGACATCTAAGACACCCTGAAAGATGGCTAAAACTACAGAGACAAGCGGCGGTTGAACTACAAAAAACACAAATGACTTTGATTGACTAAAAACAAGACCTAGAAATGGGTCACTAGTGAATACTTTTATCACGCAAGATCCATATATAAATTAACATACCCAGCGGTATAAATGTAATAGTTAGTTCAGAATTTTATGACTACATATGCCCCACTTTACGTGGGTGAGTGGAAATATCGGTAACATTAAGTAGATAAGATGTGTTCTGATAGAAAGCCGAATAATCCCAAGATGTATAAGAACACACATATGTGTAGTAGAAGCATGTTGAGTCATGGATGAGTGAATTGATCCATGAAACGTAAATGTGTAAGTGTCGTGATGAAGTGTGGAAAATGAAAATGATAATTAGATGATTTTAAATGTGGTTTAATATCGGATAGGTGGGTAGGGAGTGATCAATTCCTAACCTGAATGCTTTTATAAGAATGGAATAATTGGAGGATTTTGGCGTCTTTCCTCTAGAGGAATAGTATAGGGAGAAATTTATTATTATTCTCCAAACTTTAACTACATCCTCAAGATCTAGCCGTTGTAGAAATGGTGATTTTGGATCCAAATGATTTTGATTAAATAGTTGACCCATATGGGAGTGATAATGGGAACAACACTCTTTCCCCCTCTCCATGGGTGTCACTACTGATGTAAAGGCTTCCACGTTAGGTCATCTGGAAGTGAACATGATAGAGAATGAGATGGCTTCAAGTTAAATAATCGGAGGCACACACAAATTGAAACGAGATGACTTCGAAGTTGGTTCACTTGAAATTGAATGTGGAATATAGAATAAAATGTCAAGTTAGATCATCTATGAATGAAGTGGTGAATGTAACTCCCAAGTTAGGTCATCTGGGAGATCGCTTATGGATTTTAATGGTCTAATTTGAACACATTAATTTTGATTGGTTGATTGATTGTTTTTGATTGGTTACTCATGGTGAGGTTTTTTTTCTAATTTCCCCTAGGTTAGGTAATTAGGAGAGAAGGTTGCTATAAATTGATAATATGTCACGTAAAATGTTTTTAGTCACTTGTTGCCCCCAAGTTAGGTCATTAGGGGGAATTGATAAGTTACGATATGTGAAGGTGTTTAGAAAATGTTAAACGATTGTTACCCCCAGATTAGGTCATTAGGGGAGATTAATGGTGAAATTTCATGGTATAAGTTGTGAGGTGACATAAGGGTACCCCGATGATATGCCCCCATTTTAATGAAAGAGGGAGTAACTTGAGTGAACGGTCTTTAAGAAAAAAGTAATGACAAGAGGTTAGAACACGGTTGTAAGGAAGATAAAAATGATAGGTAAGGTGTATAACATGTGTAAAATGTGTGTAGTATGGTGGTAGGTGGAATTTTGAAAAGAATTCCACAAACAGGGTGCAAATCAAAGTAAAAATGCTCAAGATATGACTGAAATAGTGTCGTGTGTATTAGTTGTGGTAATAAGTGTCAAAATGTAGACCATAGTAAAGGTGGAAATTGTAATGTGATTATAAATAGTAAAGTGAAAAGGTAACTTATCACTTCATTTTTCTAGCGGGAGTGTATGAGTGTATCTGAGTGAGTAGAAATGCCTCAAGTGATCTTTGATTACATACGACCGGTTTGAGAGATGTGAATATGGTAGCATCGCATACTACTACGGAGTTGGTAAGTGTGTTATTTTTGCTTAAATGTAGGGTGTAATAGGCTGTTGAGTTGAATTTTTACAAATTTGATATTTTTAACTTTCTCGGTGTTTGGGACCTAGACAAGAGCGGTGAGGGTGTTAGTGACCCTTGGGGGCTGGAGCACCAGATCTAAGTGGTAGTATCTACTGCGGGGCACCTACTAGTCTGTTGTTGGTCACCTAGTCCAAAAATGTTGACTTTGTTGATAATTCTATGGAATGTGTTTCTAACATGTTGAGTAGTTGTTTTTTATCATGTAAAGTGTTCTAATCATTGCATTTGTTATTGTTGTGTGTTGTGCAGAGGGATATCCACTCAAGGGAGTTCTGTGGTGGTCGAGCCGACACTTAAGTACACTACTGGGATTAGGTTTTCGGATGATGAGTGGGATGTGTTGGACCATGCTATCCTATGACATATAGCATGAATGGGGATGTGCCCCATAATATGCCCATGTTGACCACATTGTGTGAGAGATGGTGTGTAGAAACATGCACATTTTGGTTGCCTATGGGAGAGATGACGAGTGATGTTGGAGGATGTATATCACATATTGTAGTTACCAATGGTTGGGGAGAGAGTATAGGTGATGGCGGTAGTGGATATGGAGTGGCATATGTGCTCGGCTAGATGATATTTTGTAGGGCCCGGAGTTCCCTGGAGGCCCATATTAGTTTGGATGTGATATTATAGTCAAGGGTTCCACATTTGTGGAAGTTCATCACAATGGTGATAATGTCTTGTATAATAGTGGAGGGGGTGTCAACATCTTGTATAAGATGCACAACATATGTCGTGGATAAATGAGGATGGGATGAGATATGCATGGGTGTAGTGTGTGTTGGACCACATGTACATGGACTTGTATTGGTTCACACATAATGAGCATGGTGGGGGTATAGGGGCCACCACACTACTAAATGTATGGGCATATGAGAAAATATCCATATTGGAACTAGTTGTAGGGCCATGAGGGGAGTGGGTGTGTCCGGGAGATATATGCTTGACCTTGGGTAGATATTTGCGACGGGAAGATTCACACAGATAGCTTCGGGGGCACCGATAGACGGGATGGGGCTCCGGAGTCAGCGATATGGAGGCCATATCATGATTATGGGGATAACCTGAGGATTTGACAAAGTTGTGATGTATTCAAAGGACCATATGGTTAGAGGACCACTTTCTAGTGTAGTGAAATATTTTTCAAGTTGAGAGTATTGCGGAAGTTTGGGATGACACGGGATGTGCCCCAGAGCCATATATGGTTATGAGATGTTAGAGCCCCTGAGAGGAGGGTGTGAGACTAGTATCTACAATAGATAAGTTGATACCACTAGGGTCAGATTTGGTAAACCACTGTGATAGGGGCTATGGATGGTGATGATATGAGGTGCACAAAGGATTATTGAGCATCGTGGACAATGGAATGGTGGGTGTTTGTATACCCGGTGTTTTTGTGGGCGATATGGAGTTCAGGAGAAGAATCGAGGTGAAGGAGGTGTCCCGACCATGTAGGCGGCGATGGTAGAGCTTAAGTATTAGTTGTGTTAATATTGTGGCTTAATGAAGTGATGAGGTTGTTGTGTATATGTTTGACTAACACGGGGTTATATGTTGTGTTTGTAGGAGATGCCTATTGGTCGTTGATAGTAAACACATGTATCCGCACATTGACATGGAATGTTTTTAGCGATATATTAGGGATACTAGAGCGCGTGGATGACATCGCGGGTGAGCATGCCCCTTTGTTTGAGCCAATGGCCAGAACGGCGATGACATGTATGGTGTTGTTTTGGCAAGAGGACAAGGCATGTGAGTGGATGCGGACGTGCCCAAGAGGTAGTAGGTGGTGGTCCTTGGCTTGGGATGTGTTTTCCGATATGTGGATTTGTAGTGTCAACTCTCGAGCATAACATGGAGATTTACATGTTACGAAGATAGGTGGAGAAGTTTTAGGATTGTGAAATGTGGATTCACGTTAGCGTGAGGCATCTAGTTTTATAGCTCTCAAAGTACATGAGAGCGATAGTGATGATTGTATATGATGTAGGGGGCCTTTCCCCAGTGATGAAACATATTTTTGTGATGGTGATTGGTATGAATGTTATATGTATGGACACCTATTTTTGATATATAGATGAGATCGATGTTGTTATGGGTTGCCTTTGTGATATAATGGATATCATATGGTTCTTATGGTTATTTTCCTAACATGCGTATTGTATTGTATGTGATGAATATAAATATGCATGATGATGTATGAGTAGCGGTAGATAAAATATGGATGGTAGATGATGGAGTAGATAACTAATGCCATTGATAGATGAAATATTGGATGAATAAAATATGTAGCACATAGGTAATGAAATGATGATAATAGAATAATTATGAAAATGGATAAATATATGCTAGCAGAATGAATGTATCCTAATGAATATGTGAGAATGTAATGTATTTGTAATGGTGATGAAACTAATAGGTGGGGGGATGAACTATATTTTGACATGTGAAGAAGAATAGGCTCATGTTAATAAATAACCCTCTGGTAGCCAAGTATGATCCGTGCGAAAAAGAGTGCATCATCGAGAAAATATTGAGGTATCTTTAGATGAACAGCTGAAGCGCGTGATGAAAGGTTCTTAAAACTAATCCCTCAATAGTCATGTAAGAACTGTAAGAACACAAGTGTGTCATTGGGGGTAAGGTGATAATGATCACCTACCAATGACTAGGATGCGATGGTGGAGGTGGATGCATATGGAATGGATGGAATGTGAGTGTATGGAACTAAGTGTGTGTGTAGTATGGAGTGACCATGGGATGCATGTGATAGATAGTGAGAATGAGGTAGATGTAATGAATATGGAGGTGGAAGCAACATGGGTGGTGAATAGCATGCATGTGACGATGGTGGTGAATGATGAAAAAGCTGAGTACCATGCGGAGAAGACTATGGGGTGTATGCCTACAATGCTTTATGGTGAAAGAGACAATGATAGCGCATGAGATGGAAAGATATGAAATTGGTGTTCTCTAATTGTTGCAACCTCTCATGTAAATCAAGACAATCATTATAATGATAACCACTAATACATTTTGTAATTACGGTATCTTGATCGTGTTAACATTGTAAACAGTGTGGAGGTGGTATTGATTGGAAGGAATCCAAATAATCGAGTCATTAAGAAATATATTCAAGACATCATAAGGACGATAATTAGGTGAAAAACATAGAGGCTCATGGTACTGAGGTGAAGTAGTAGTGGTAGTAATTTGTCATGGAGTAGGAGAGACATGTGTAGGATGTGGAGGAGGAATGAGGTTGTTGCCATTGCACTTTGGGTTGAATAGGGGGTTCTTTGGATTGTTTTTAGGATGTTGGGTAATAGGAACACACTTTGTTTTATTTTTAGCCAAGGGTGGAGGTTGCGAGGATGTACAACTGGAGGTGTAGGTGGAACAACGAGAGGACATAGTGATCAAATAAATGTGGGAAGGATCTCTTTATAGAAGAAGTAAGAAGGTCTATTCTAGATCAATAACCTTGTAACACAAAATTATAAAGGACTCACAAGTATTATATTGTAAGTATTGCTTTAGAGGAGGAATAAGACCATGATAGAAAATGAACTAATTTCCAAGTCACTAGGATGAAATATAAGTTGATGTACACATGCATTAACACATAAGATGTAATCTGAATAGGTTCAAAAGAGCCCTAATGTAGAGTAGGAATGTGATCATATGTGACCCTAGGACCATTATTGATAATAAACCTATGAAGGAAGGCCTCCTCCATGTCATATAAAGTGCTAATAGAACCAAAAGGGAGATGGGTATACCATTGAAGTGCATCATCAACTAGACTAAATTGGAAGGCCTTAAGCAAGAGTCTATCATTAGAATAAGAGGCCATAAGAGTGTGATAGTGTGTAATATGAGCATGAGGGTCACCAGTACCATCAAAGCATGTAAATGTGGGCATGATAAAATCCTTAGGAAAGGCTGAGTTATGGATTTTTTTGGGAACTAGATTACCATGCAAGGAATTGTTGTCTATAGATGCATAGTAAGCCCTACTTTCTAAGGTGAGGGAGTGAACCTGAGACTGAATTTGACCTATAACATGCATGAGAGATAGAATTTCCTATGATGGAATAGAAGAAGATGGAAAAAATGTATTAAGAGGTTGAAGCTTGCCATTGTGTGTGATCATGGGTATATCAAGAGGTGAGATAGTAGGCTCTGATGCTAAATATGCATGAGGAGTGTGTGTTGAAGGAGCTACATGAGAGGATGAAGGGGAAGTTTCACTAACAGTATTATAAGGAACATGCGGTATGGGTGAAGTGGAAGAAGGAAGTGTAGATAAAGTAGGAGTAGAATGAGAAGAAACAATAGAAGGTGGAGACTCATGCACTATGGTAGAAGAAATCATAGGAGAAGAAGAAGATGGAAGAGGTGAAGCACTCTCAAAATGTAGAAAGAAGGAGACTCCTTAGGAACGAGAGAGACATAGTAGTATGGTCAATGTCAGATGGAACAATACTATCAATAGGATCATCAAGGTAATAAGAATGTGTTGATGAACTAGAATGAGAGGTTGGAGAAACATAATGAGAAGTGGTAGGAGACATAGGAGTAGCGATAGGAGTGGTTCGGAGGAGAGGTAGGAGGCATACCAGATTGTGAATCAATGCCTAATAAATAATCAATGATAGAAGGATCTAAAACATCAGGTGGCATATCAAAAGAAGAATAAGAAGGATCACATGCAATCGGATGGCATGGTGTACAATGAGTAAAATAAATAGGGTCATCAATAAGGCATATGCCTATAGGAGAATCAGCAGGATTAGTTGGCACATGTTTTTGACCTTCTAGAGAGTTGTTGAGTGGCGTCGAGGTAAGGTCATAGGAGCACTATATAAAGTTGTAAGTTCAGTGATGGTAGCCTCATCATAAATAGGGTTGACACTAAAATGAGACATGATGAGAAAATAAGAACTATGCTAATCACTAGGGTATGAAAGAGGATCCAAAAAACAACAATGTTCGTAACATGGGGTTCACCAAAATGATTAACTAAAAATAGGTAAAATGGATAGCTATGAATAGTTAATCTAAATAGAAACTAAATGCTATATTGGAATGTAAGAATTTGGTTTTTATATTTGAAATATATATCAAAGTAAAAGGAAATAGAAGGATATGTTACTAACATGTAAATAACTTACCTCATGTGTACTAGACTGTAGCAGGCGGGTGTGTGTGTGGACTTGGGAAAGCTATGACAAAATGACCTTAGGAAGGGCAGAAGCTGACTCTTTTCCTATACTAAGGTGCACAGAGTGGTATTAGGAGGTGCCCTGGGGCCTGTGGTCTATGTTACAGGCGCTTCGACTATGAAAATGCTCAAAACTAAAACTAGTAGTGTCACAATATCTCTATGTTATCTTCACTCCTATCACATGGGTGTCATGATAATGTTTCCTATGTTTCTGCAAGCTGTTGTATGAAGATATACCTACAAAATCCTATCAAAGCATCGATCCCTAAAAATAAAAATACATATGAATAGGTCGGATTGACCTCAACTTCCAATATAATGGTCTTACTGACTAAGCATTGCACTACATTTCGGACCCGGTGTAGTTCTATGCATGTGTGTGTTGTGTAAGTTTGTACCTACGATGCCTAGCACTAATTACATAGTAGTAGTGGGAAATGACTAGATGTAAAATGTAAAATGGTGGATGGGATGGAAAGCAATACAACCCTTTCCCCCCTATGCTTGTGTGATGTAGATGTATAAGAATCCCAAATGTGAGACCCTTGTGTTAGTATATATATTTGCTCTTGATGAGTAATATGTTTGCCCCTAATGTAGTGAGTATCCTTCATTTATATAGGGATCTCTTGTTCAAATTTTGTGAAAGTAGTGACCTGAAATTGCCAACTATGACCTAGGAGAATACATGGGAGTAGCTGTTAGGACCGACCTCAAATAAAGAAATTAAGTCCACAAATTACGACAACACGGATGCCTAAAATCACGATTTGAGGCATCCCTAGGTGCCTCAATGTAGACCTAAAGATGAAACTGAAAGAAATTACGACATCGAGACACCTAAAGATGACCAAAAATTCATAGACAAGCGACGGATGAACCAAGAAAAACACAATGAACCACATTGATCGACTAAAAACAAGACCTAAAAATGGGTCACTAGTGAATACTTTTATTATGCAAGATCTATATATAAATTAACATACCCGGTGGTATAAATGTAATAGTAATTTTGTGACTACAGTAGCCTTTTGACACTATTTTTAGGGCACAAAATTAAACCTAAGGATATTCGGATCATCTAATGGGATTTTAGGTCACCCATTTCCCTTTTTATCTATGTGCAAAGCATTAATATTGAAAACTAAGTCGACTTCTAATCCTTTTACAAGTGAGATTCCTCAACTAGATCATAGCGTGGTTTTTGTGTAAGTGTTAAAATGATATGAACACACTCATTTTCATAAGTGGACACTCAAAAAAATTTCAAAATATTTAAATAAACCTTTTATAGTATTTTCTTCTAAGTTTTAACTAAAAATTTGAGGATTCAAATCCCCAACTATCAAACCCTAGTTTAGTGGAAGAGTTAGCTGAGAAACACAATTTTTCCTATAAAATGGAATGTCTATATTTTTCATGGTTTGTAACTTGTCAACATGGACTATATAAGTTTCCTAAAGAGTCCTAAGAATATAATGGGCTATGAAAATGAGTTAGTGTGATTAACTTTGGTGAAAATCAATCTTACATTCAAGTGTATAAAATAGTGTTTTGGAGACTTCACACCATCACTCGAGGAAAAATATAATTCATTTATTTTTAGCTCTCAACCAAGCATTAGATAAACCTTATCTCACCCCATAGCTTCCACTCATTCCTATATCCATGACAAGTCCCTAAAGTGAGTCACGGTTTGTTCGAAACACACTAAACACAATTTTATCACATTCAAGTTTGTGCGATCATATACTAAAATATGCAAGAAGATTCAATTCTCATGTCATCTAATAGAATTCAAAAACATGCAAAAAGTAATTTCAAACCTTCACTTTCTTGAGGTGCTCCAAACCATGGGCAACACAATTTTTACAAATTCACAATCCCTAAGATATACATAGGCTTGCAATACAATCGAAACTAGAATACTAAACCTATATCATAGGATTCATGATTAGATCCTTCTCATAACCTTACAAATAAACTATAACCAAAGACTCTATAAAAACACCATCCATTATTAAACACAACCTCTGTTCTGATTCTGATCTTGGCTTAAAAAATAAAGGACAACATAAGTACCTTTGCTCTATTTGTATTACTTTCATGAGCTCAAATTATCCAAAACTTGCTCCTAATATTCTTACGAAGTATTTTATCAACACAAAGTGAATCCCTTTTCTGCAAATGTTAATAAATTTAAGCAATGTTATCACATACACAATCTTCTATTAAGAAAACAAAGTTTTCATACTAAGAAATATATGCGTTATACAAAATTGAATGTTTTTAGACTTCCTCCCTTCCTCTCTCTCTTGAGAAAACCTCCTAACTCTCTCCCTCACTTTCTTATCTTCCTAACCAACTCACCTACTCCATATACTCAAATATTCTCATTTCTTGTAACTTCTACTTGAAGTGTAACTAACTCATATGACTCATCACATGCCTTCATCAACCAAAATAGGCATTTTACAACATTTTTAAAGCACTTATGGACTTAACCTAAGCTATGACCCAATGACACATGTTACATTCTATACACACTTCACAACCCTTATAATCAACCTTATAACACCTTAATCAATCCTTAGTTCCTTAATTACACCTCTTAATTGATTTGGACATAAAAAGGAGGAAGGTATGAATTTGAAATTTGAAATTTCAAGACTCAAGCTTAGACCTCGTAACTCACCCACTTTGGTCTCATAATAAAGGAAATTTTAATTTTATAGTCTTTCGATGATGCCTGCATCACACTTACTAATTGTGACATATTTTAACCTCTTTGCAATAGAGGTTTGATATTTCTTTGCATATACATGCCCTTCTTCGAGTAAGGTTCAATCTCAATTCAATTTACTTGTGAATGTAAGTCCATGCCAAAACACCAAATTGGGTGTGTGGAGAGTCACTTACTAATATTTGATGTATTTTAACCTCTCAAGTAGAGGTTTGATATTGATCGACATAGACATTACCTTCCTAAGTAAGATTTATTCCCTGAAATCAAATAAATTTTGAATGTAATTACACATTAAAACACCAAATTGTGTATTTTGTGAGTCATTTACAAATTTCTGATGTATTTAAACCTCTCTCAAGGAAATATTTGAGATTGTTTTCATAGACATGTCTTTCCTAGTTAGGGTTTAATCTCAATCAACTAACTTGTGAATATAATTCCATGTCAAAATACTAAACCAGTGCTTGGCTAGTAACTTCATAATTTGTGACATATTTTAACCTCTCTCAAGTATAGGTTTGAGATTTCTTGGATTAGGCATGCCCCTATATCGGGTAGGGTTTAATCTTGTGTCAACTAAATTATTAATGTAATTCCACACCAAAACACTAAATTAGGTGATTAGAAACTCAATTACTAATTTTGACCTATTATAAGCTATTTTAAGTAGACTTTTGATATTTATTGTAATAGACATGCCCTTCAGGGTAGAGTATTGATTTCCATACAAAAATGAAAACTAAAATAATGAGACAATAAAAATTAAATACACTAAATTTAATTCAAGATTACTAGTTTAAAACATAAAAATAATTCAAAAACGAACTTATTTGAAAGTCGTTCTAATAAACCCTCTACACCATCTTTCGTTATAAGGGTTTTGAAACATCACTTCAGTAGTTGGCTTCACAAAGTTTCCATAATTTTTGTTGTAATTTTTCACAAAATGTAAACAACTTAATACTTGTAAAAGCTGTTTATGCAATTTTAGTTCGAGAATAGAGTTTCTTCTATCCTTTCATTCTCTTGAGAAGCCGATAAGGGTTAGGGCTAGGAGGAATACTTTTGTTGAGTGTTGGGAAGGTGTGCGCGTATCGTAGAGATATTAGACCAATTGTGAAGAAATCCTTTTTATGCAGGGAAGGACTACCGTAAATAAGAATCACAAGACCACTAGATTTTAGTTAGACAATAAAGTAAGAGGCTGCCTTGGGCCGGGAAATACTAAACTTCCTTTCAAAGTGGTGGTTCCCTTTTAATATAAATTATTGCAAATGATAATAAAGAAGCTATTACGAAATCACGATTTAGGTACCTCGTTACTAAAATCAGCAGAGACTAAACTACCCATAATAAAATGTCATTACTGTTTGTTTGGTCACTTTGGTTATTGATACGTTCGAGATCAAGTTACTGAGGATGACGGGTTGTTAGGAGATAAATAGGTGAAAGGTTGGTTTTGGTATAAGTCACGGTGTACGATCTTTGGTCACTAGATAACCATTTATGGTTATAAAACCGCTACCTGGTAGGGGATAACCGATATTGGTAGGGGCGGTGATCCGGGGATTCGGGTAGAAGTTGATTGTAGGGTGGCTATGAGGTTTTTAAGGTTGGTAGATGGTTGGGTGGAATAGTAGGGCAATGGAAGACTCGAGAGAGTGAGAAAGCTGTCCTCTGGGCAATATAGGGATAGATGAATGAAGGTTAGGTGCGGGATCTTTGCGAGTGTTAGATCCGAGGGTGAGCTTATAATTACTATGAACCAAAATTTCATGAAGTGGAGTCCAGCATACGAATGCTACTTACTTTACTTTACAGTGAGAATACGGAGTCCGAGGAATGTGGTGGACGAAGGCAAGATCGGTGTGGGATGATCCGACAATCGAAAGTGAGTGATGAAGCTATCCTTGACTCTCCAATGCTTGGATGAGTGTGACGAGTGATCTCTTTGATCGATTCTGATCTTGGACTCAATGCTCTTCCTATGAAACTCTTCTCTCCTTCTCACTTGTCTCCCCCTTGCAAAATGGATTTGGATCCTTGTATGTTGGTTGGGGTAAGGTCATTTACTGAGGAGCCGATGGCGGTTACCTAACCAGATGCAGCTGCGTAGGGACCGATGTCGGTTAGGTCAAAGTTGGCTATTTTTAGTAAAATAGCCAACTTTCCCTCCTTTTCCCTAGAGGAGTTCGGTTGTGGGCTTGGTCAGAGTCATTATTAGGCTCTACGTTTTGATGTGGGCGGGTGATGAGTCATGGGTGTGGAGTGCAGACCAAGTCATAG
Source organism: Taxus wallichiana var. yunnanensis (assembly GCA_018340775.1). Taxonomy (NCBI): domain Eukaryota; kingdom Viridiplantae; phylum Streptophyta; class Pinopsida; order Cupressales; family Taxaceae; genus Taxus; species Taxus wallichiana. The sequence continues at coordinate 375,524,334 of CM031244.1, read as the reverse complement.
GTCTTAATTAGGTTAGTTTAGGGTTAGGGCTAGGTCATAGTGAGGTGGCAAGGTGGTGGAAGGGTTGGAGATGTGGATTTATTAATTATAAGGTAATTAATAAATAATTCGGTGTGTAAGGTTTTAGGTGGTGAGGTAGGGTTAGGTTACGGGATGAGATACGAGTACGGTGTGTCGTAAGACCCAAATTTAGTGTCTACATTTGCCCCTTGTTGTCATGTAGCTTGTCTTGTCAAAAGTGCTTAGCTAATGATAATAAGAAATGGTTACTTGATTAAGGGTATAGGTAATCCCCCTCAAATCGATCACGAGTTGAGGCGGCGTGAAATCGGGAATAGGGTTGATAAAGGGTGAATGATGATGAGATGATGGTAAGATGGTGGGGTAATTTCAAGGAAGAAGATGCGTTGAAATGCGGTAGTGCGACCACGGTACACGATTTGAAGAAAACAAGCAATTCATAGGCAAAGGTTGATAGTTTATCGAAGCAAAGGTTGATATAATCTGGTATCAAGGCATGAGGAAGTAGCTCCAGGGGTATATAACGGGTAAGGTACAAGAATGTTGAGGCATGTTCGTAGCGTGCAAATGGTTGGTTTGGCAGGTTGAGATAAATGTCACGGTCTTGAGTACAGAGCAAAGCTGTAGTGGTGATCAATTAGTATCCTAGTCATGCTAAAACATGAGCAATTGAGCTCGATTGAACAAACTGACTACATGATGGGTGGATAGAATCATAATTTACGGGCCTCGGTTGAGGTACTTAATTGTTATGGCCTTGGGTCGGAGTCGATTGGTTGGAGTGCGGCAGTGGGTTGGGCGATTGGTTGGTTGCGGCCTTGGGTCGGGCGATTGGTTGGTTGCGGCGTTGGGTCGGGCGATTGGTTGGTTGCGGCCTTGAGTCGGGCGATTGGTTGGTTGCGGCCTTGGAGTCGAACGGGCGATTGGTTGCTGCGGCATTGGGTTGGGTTGATTAGGTGGTTGTGGCCTTGGGTCGGGCAGATTGGTTGGTTGCGTGAGTGGGTCGGAGCGATGAATTCAAAATAAGGCTATTTAGCAAAAGTAGGGGTAGGTGATGTGGTGAAAAATAAAGTTCGGTGGATAAGAGGCGGGAGTTAGGGCAAACTAGGTAGGATACTTGGAGTATCGGTTAGTGGTGACCGGTATCGGTTAGGGAGGCAGACCGATGCTCAGGTCTTAGGGCGCCTAACCGATATCGATTAGAGGTCAAAACCTATAAAAAAGAAAAAATACGGCATGTCATTTTCACATTGTGAATTTGAGTGCCAACATTTTTTCTTATCGAGTTTTGAATTGATTAGGTTGAGTTTTTGGGCTGAGTTGGCACTAGTTGAGTGGGGAGTGAGTTATTGGTAGGACCCGGAGATCGGGAGCGAGTTTGATTGGTTGAGGACCCTGTTGAGAGATTTGGAGCTATGGCACAACACGGAGGAGCGGGAAGTGCTGGAGGTGTTGGAGGAGCTAGACCCGATACCACTATCCCACCATGACGATGTGTAGTCGTAATGGTAGGCTCTAAACCCTTATTTGTGTGAAGTTGATGAATTTAGCTAGGATGTGGGTTTTGGGGTAAGAATCTAAAATTTGATAAAATAATGAATAAATGAAGGTAAATCGTAAAAAATGGAGTAGGTAGATATGTTAGGTAGGCCAAAAGCGGCCAGAGGTGGGTAAGTTTTAGGCAATTGTTACAGGTAGATTGGTAGAAATAGGAAAAATGGATTTGAGGGGCCGTTTTCGGTGCACGGCCCGAAATCCTGATATGCCGATGTCGGTCACTAGGTGACAGCATCGGTCATGTGTCGACAAGCCGGTGCATAAAGACGGACATACACTTGTTGGTGGGGACCGATGGCGGTTGAGGGTGACCATGGGTAGGAGGTAAGGTTGTAAAAAAATT